>CM032230.1:76325000-76427500 GCA_019009955.1 Riptortus pedestris | reverse complement strand
AAACGTAACACTATTATTCGTCTTAGAAATCTAGTTGTTATTCTACTTCAATTTCATTTATTAATGAGTTATTTGCGTATTGTACTATTTGCCTCTAATCTGTTGACAGATGGCGCTAATAAAGTTGGTATCAGGATGGCAACAGTTTACAACTTATTGCAAAAACCTGGCTTCTTTTAAATTAAATATGTGAAATTATCACGTCCTTTCACCAATCTTAAATTTCCCTCATTAACTTTTAAAAATAAATCCAACAAGCTTATAAATTGAGAAGAGAGTATGGTGTTGATAGGTCGTCTACAGGCCTAATGTTGATTAGGGCGTAATGGGACACGATTATGAGAGAATGGAAAATGAAGTGAAGTTGGGAGGGGAGGTGGGGACTCTGAAGTATAAAACTTCCCTCCAACCCCCCCCCCCCCTCTCTCTCTGCCCCTCTCTTCTCTCACTGGGGGAAGTGGCTCTAGAGTGTAAAACCTCTCTCTAGAGCTAAATTCCTGCTTGCTGAGATGTTACAACCCACTTTAATATTACTCAACTGAACTTTTTTTTAATGATCCTCTCAGAGGATTCTTCATCATATTTTTCTCAGACCCTCCTTGGCTTCAAGACGCTTATAATATTATGCTAAAACGCTTTCGAAATTCCACGAAATTGCTTCAACCTTCAGCTAAAATTTCATAGAATTTCTTTTACCATAGGCACTACTGATATGGAACGCGTTATACAAACGCCTTGTGTAAATTTTGGAAAGTCGCCCAAAGAACATTATCTCTACGAACAATTTTTGAAGTTGGTGGCTTCTGATTCTTTTGAAATTATTCAAATCATTTCCCATGCAATTAAGCATTCGAAAGCAGCCCTTCAATGCTGTAAAAGTGCCATCCCCTTCCCAAGGCCATACATTTTGTTTTTTCCTTTGAATGAATTTTTGAGTAATCCTGAATGAATAAACCAAAAACCCCCTCAAGGACCGAGATAAACAATACTTTTCATTCTACTCCAAAACTCTCTAAGAATAAAAAAAATAAATTGTTTTCACAGTTTTTAATTGTTTACGAAAACCATTAAAAAAAAATTATATTTATTTCAGTGTTCATTTCTCTTCCTATAGACTTGTTTGAAAGATAATTTTCTTTGCTACAATTTTTCAATTAAACGTGCCGTTTCTTAAACAAAGATTTGTGCATTTTACAGCTAAGGGATGCGTCAAATATAAACTCGTTTTAGAATTTGGTTTTCTATTAGAATCCATCGTAAATAGTATGGCATTCCATTAGAAATTTCAAAGTTTGGGTCGCTGGTGAAGTACTGGAGAAGGTTATGAGGTCGAATATGAACTGAAAGGATTTTTCAAGGGTACCAATTATGGCACACCAAGTCTCAGCCACTTATTAACACAATTAACGATTTTAAGGGGGGTTGCACGACACCCTGTATAATTATATATATATATATATATACACACACACACACACACACACGCATTAAATCTCTTATTTAAATTCCGAACATGATTCTAATATCTAATAGTGATGAATCCCACAAAGAACGAAATTATTTCACTTTCGTACATACTTGAAAATATTTATACAAGTATTTATTTGCATGTTAATCATTCGATATTCTCTGTAATATCAACATTTAATAGACAGGCGAAGTAATTTAACAACGTAAAATATCAATTAGATACTCTTGAAATCGTAGAGGTTGAAGCATATTACTGACGTCACATAATAGTTATTTATTATAAAAGTGACGAAAGTAGATCATTTTACAACTCGAGTGAAACGTTACAAGCGAGTGTGGTAATTTCACGAGAGTTGTAAATTCTACTTTCGTCACGAGTGTAATATTAAATTTTGTCTGTAATCGTGTAATACATGATCAGATCTAACCAGAATATGAACAAAATTAGGATGTTGTGAAGATTATGTTGTTGGTAGGTTATAAGCATGGTTGTGAAAGGTTATAAGCATAGTTATAAAACAACTAGTGATGATTGTGAAGTAGTGCAGTTATAAACAAGTGCAGGTTATAAACAAGGAAGGTAATTATTATTATATTTAAATTTTAAAATATATTGATTATTTCCACGAATAATTTATTCACATTTCAATTTATTTTGTTAAAATAAATTCTTTAGATGTTAAGAAACATTTAAAAGCATTTAATTTCCAACTTCAAATTATTTTTTAATTTATACTTATTACTAATTAAGAAGGCAATTCACTTTCTTCACTCTATTGCAAAATGTTTCACTTTCTTCACTCACTTCAGTTTAGTAATGTTACCATTTCAACGATTACAGAAAAAGATATTTTTTCCTTTTGTCGGTTTGAAATGAGCATCTACTGGTTCGCCTTCCATCCCTTTTTTTACACTCTTTGATTAAAACATTACTAAGGGCTTGATATAATTAAAATTGCCTCCTTGTATAATTAATTATAAAAATAATTTACCTCATTATTTAATCAGTTTAAATAAATGATTCCATTAGTAAAAGATCTATTTAATGTGTAAATATGATGACCTTTTTTAATTCACTTAACAATATAATTTTGGAAGGTCAAAAAAAAATTGAAAAACCTCAAAGGATTATTAAAACCTTTTTGATTTCTTGTCCACATGACGCCTCTTCTGGAGAAAATATGAAATAAAAACAAAAATGAAATAAAAAATGTTTCTCTTTTACTATTTAGACAGAAGGGATAATCGATATTTTTATTTCGTGACGTATCGATCTAAGTCAGCTGAAGTGACCAGCCATACTTTATAAACCATTCTCTAACTGGCACAGTTTGTGGAATGTCCTATATAAGGATGATGACTCAGTTGTAGGCACCTCTTAGTATTATTTTTTTCGCCTGATGAGGGGTTACGTGAACGCCAAAAATAGTTGAGAAATAAAAATGGTTTTAACAATCTTTTGAGGTTTTTTTTTTTGTTAAGCTTCCATCATCAAATTGTTAAGCATCTATTTAAACAATCTACAAAACAAATTAAATTAAGCTTAAGTTAAAAATTTTTTAAATTATAAAAATGAAAGCAAATGAGTAATCATTAACAAGTTAAAGATTATTTTTTCGTACTTGCATGCACAATAATTCTTTATTTATAATTCAAAATCGTTTACTTAACTTATTTATTTAATCTTGAATTCTTTAACACATCGCTGTACCCTCCAGCAATAATTCTTTCATTTATTATACATGTGCCAACAGTCGAGCAATTAATTTTACTAATCACTTCAACTTAAAAATTCAAATCACCCAAAACATCTTTTATTATATACTAATACCTACTTATTATATACATACAGTTGTTTAATAAATTCTGGAATGAACTCTCTATAGAATCATAATAGTTACTTATGAAATTTGGATAACCTCATAATACTATTATTATATTTACTACTCATAGTCTTTTATATTAAATCAGTATTTTAATTACTGAAAATATTAATCCCAATGCCTCATCGGGTTTTTATATCAAATCTAAGTTGGAATATTTTCCCCTATATCCCTTCAGTTAATGCAATAAACACGGATATAACAAAATTATTTTTTGCTTTTTAAGTTGCTTCATTCTTTCAGGCTTTATATTTCGAGTATAATAATTCAACTACAACATTGTGAATACATTTAAATTTTGAAACATTATTAGATTTGGAATGCTGGCTGCCCTCCAGTTTTGACTTATGACTGATTAAATTTGGGTTTTAGATTAAATCTAATTTCATTTGTATTATTTTTATATAATTTTCCTCCCGGACCTCGTGATGGAGGATCCCACATAAACCTTTCTATTTTGGGATTCTTTTTAGCTCTATATTTAAAATGGTTGGGCAAATCCGTTTTTTACTTGGTTTGACCTTTTGTATAATTAAATAATTACGAGGTTTCATAACCTTAGTACCGACGTAACCCTTCTTACGGTTATCCACCCTATCTAATTTATTTTTACACTTTCAAGTATTCTTTTCAGGATTTAACTTTTTTGTGCTTTACAAAACTTCGAAATTTGAGAAATACTGTGTTATTAAAAAAAAAATCATAATACTTATTTGCGCTTTACTACCGACTTCAATTACTAAGATCAAATTTATAATAGCCCCCTTGTTTCATTTGTATGCTCTGATATTAAAGCCTCAACTCGGGAAAAGTGTTTTCCAAAAACTACTTCACATAGAGACACATATTGACTAACATTTAACTAAAACCAGGTAATAACTAACAACCGGCTCCTTAAGATTATGACAGACTTACCCAGCTCTAGCTCATGCAATAAGAGCTACCGATTAAACAATGGCTAACTGACAGCAGATAATGTAACTAAAAATAATTCACTAAACATCATAAGATAAAAAAAAAATCACAAGAAATGTGGAATTAAGTGATTTGTTACAGGCAATTTCAAACATGTTTCAAATAACAGCCCAGAGGGGTTTTACTGTAAGAATAAAAATATGTGAAAGCTCCAACAAGAGAGTTTTGGTTAAGGTCTTTTGTATAACGAATTAGCTATAAATCAAAGTATTACTTCAAGCAGAATCTTCAGAACCTATCAGCACCAATTTGAACATTATCTAATGGGGTTGGGCTATAAATTATCAGTTTGGGCTTTATTATAAAAATAATACAAAGATTATTTCCAATAATTATTACTAGCATAGTACCGTGGATAGGTCTCAAAAAAAGACAGCTCTTTCAGAACATGCAGTAAAAAATAACCATGCATTTAGCTTAGATAAAATTGACCTCCTGGGAAGAAAAAAAGAAATCATTTAAGAGAGTTATGGTTATAATAGGAGATTCAAAGTTATTAACAAGAAAAGAGATGAAAGATCTTCATTATATCTACCATAGTGTATTATAAATAATATAACCAAAATAAAAAAAAAAAAAATGTTTGGTGCAAAAAAAGTGGGAACAAGAATTTTGATAGGGTGATACAATTGTTTGCTAATTGTAGAAATTTCTGTTTCATTACAATATGGATTTGTTCTCATTCGTGGTAATCTTCATTAGAATCCAAATGTATGGCTTTATCTGATAAACATAAATCCCATATACTGTAAAGTACTGCCTATATACTTTGTGAATGGGCATATCTAATGTGACCCTATACTAACCTTGCCAACTCTACTTTATCCCTCCATGATTGACGATATTCTGCCTACTGTCGTTTGCAGTTTTTCTTAATTTAAGACTAAACGATCGGATTCCGCCATTTCTGAAGATCCATTGGTCTGTCCATAACCATTAGATGACTTACGGCCAATCAGATCAGTTTCTTGAGTTCGTTTTTTTTGGCAACTTCTATATCAGCTGCAACGTTTAAGAAAATATGTGCGGGTCAGAACATACATGAACATATTTCCGCCTGTTTGAACAATAAGGCGACTAATGGGTGATTGGACTTGATTATACAGAAAGCACCTATGAAACACTAACCCTTGCAAACATACACATTTCCACTTTATTTTTGATATTTTAGTTTTAAAATATTATTTTCAGTATTAAAGTGCAGTTTTGTAATACGTATGCCAAACCTAGGGAATGCTGGCATATTTAAAATTATTTTATATGAATACTTTTTAAGCACAAAGCCTTAATGATTATAATTTTCTCCGTCCAATGAAATGCTACTTTTTAGTGTCCGAATTATATTTTAGTTTAGCTCTCTTCGCAAGGGCACGTGGTTTAAAATTTTGACAGCGGGAGATATTGGTATAAAGCCAGGTCTACATGAGATTCCACTCAACCACACATGTAGAAAGAACAGAAATAGCAAGCTGTCAGTTTTAATTTAGCTTCTCCAAGTTTTTCCTAACCAAGTCCGCCGGTAATACTTGCTCCAGGTTGAAAAATAAATGGAAAATAATATCATACAAATGGGTTTTTAACATTTCTATGCCGTCAAAAAATCTTGGTTTAGGCATGTTTAGAATTTTCAGAGCAATAAGGGTTCAATATTACGAAATTAATACAATGAATATCAAATTATGTTAGCATGATAGGACCGTCAATAAAAATACTTCTAAAGGGGTTCATCAATTAAATCGATTCTTCAGCATAGTTATACAGTAGGGGTGATTTATAATATATGTGCTAAATTACAAAGCGCTACAGTACTTGCAAGACCTAGGCCTTTGCCATTACCAGTTATGATCACCTCCGCTGGTTCACAAACAGGTTTCTGGAATTATGGCTGAATAATATCCGCAGTTTATCCTCAACGTGTTTATTAATCTGTGATACTTTGTTGATTTATCTCTGTGATGTATAATATTGCATTGGGTATTCTTATAGTATTCATTGTTTCACCATGCATTTAATATGTATGTGTATGTATATATATATATATATATATATATATATATATATATATATATATATACAGGGTGTCCCAACTTCCCGTGCCACCCCCTTAAAACCTCCAATTATTTTTATACAAGGCTGAGACTTGTTGTGCCATAATTGGGACCCCTGAAAAATCCTTTGAGTCCATATTCAACCACGTAACCTTTTCCAATACTTCTCCAGCGACCAGAACTTTGGAATTACCACTGGAATGCCCTACTTATTAAGGTGGATTCTTGTAGAAAATCAAATTCTAAAAGGATTGGATATGGGTAAATTTTGCGATTTGACGCATCCTTTTACTGTAAAATGCACAAATCTTTATTTTAGAAGCGGCACATTTTATTGAAAAATGCAGTGACATAAAAGTTGTAGTCAATAAAATTATCTTTGAAACAAGTCTACGAGGAAAGGAATGGATTGAGAAATTAAAAAGAAAAAGTTTTTTTTTAAGTACTTAAAACGAAATAATGCAAAAGTATTCTTGTATGGGCCCAACAAATTTTTGCTTCAAAAAACGTTCTTAGAATTAATTTATTATTTAATTTTCTACAAGAATCCGCCATAAAAAATAGGGCATTCCATTGGAAGTTCCAAAGTTATGGTAGCTGGAGAAGTACTAGAGAAGTTTAGGCGGTTGAATATTAGCTGATAAGATTCTTCGAGGGTCACAATTATTGCACACCAAGTCTGAGCCATTTATTAAAACAATTGGAGATTTTAAGGGGCGTTGGAGTTGGGACATATATATATTTCAAATAACTTTCTTAATATTTTAGGTACAGTAGTACGCATAATTCTAGTTAACAATTTAGTTAACTAGATAGGTTATAGAATAGTTTTCGATGTGTCGCATAATATCAAATATTATCGATTTTATATTACTACCTCAACTTGAAGAATATTTTGAAAACAAACATATATAGTGAGATACTAATCTTTATGGTAAAATGAAGTTTAATAATGGAAGTATTAACCATATTATTTAGTTTTAAGTTTGCTTAGCTTTAAATCACCATTTCTAATTTTATTTATTTTTAATGATATGCAATACAGGCAATTTTTAATAGAGCCCTGGCTGATTCCTATACCCATCAACTCAACTCCATCTACCTAAAAACAACTAAATCTACCACTCAAAGAAGATATTGATAAAAATTGGCAACAAATGTGGAACGAAGCCCAGAACAATACTCTAAATACAATTAAAACCTCCATGTGTCCTTGGAAATATTCGACAAGAGACAGCAGAATAGGTGAAGTCGTATTTGAAAGACTCCGAATAGGGCATACACGATTTACGCGTGGTTATCTTATGACAAAAGATCGACCCCCGATGTGTGGGAAGTGTAACACAGACTTGACTATCTACCACATATTAATGGGAATGCCATATTCGAAACGAATGCAATATTTCTAATAATACAGCAGTGGCCCTTGGAGATGACCCCAAAGAGCTAGATAAATTGTATAATTTCGTGAAATATACAAGTTTGTATAAAGAAATTTAAATTACAAGTTTTTTGTATTCTCGTTAATATTGTTAAATTTTAAATGGCGATATGAATGAGGATGTAATTACAATGCAGATTTGCAGGAATTTCAATATTGACAATTTACATAAATACAGTTTACTCTCATAATACAGGTACTTAACCAAAACGAGAGTTACAGATATTACAGGGCGATGACAACCTAGTAGTTTTTCGCTCTAAATTCTTATGAAACAATTATGATTCATATCATTCCCATTACGGCTCGCCAAATATGAAATAAGTTTGAGGTCTATGCTGATAGGAAAGTTTCATTCAAATAACTAAGGTACTAAACGAATTGGAAGTTCAGGTGCGTTATAATATTTATAATATTGATTTGAGACGCCTCAACAAACCTGATGACTTGAACCGAGAACAAGGAAGCGAATTATTATGCTAGGAATACCAATCTGGGGGTACCCCAGCGGTTCTCACTGCTGATTGAAAGTTGTATTCCTTTTATTTCAGCTGTCCGGATAAAAAGACTGATTAGGGACAAAGATAAGAGTAAAGAGTGGCAGATACCTCTGGAATTGAAAGGAAAATGAAAAGGTAAGAAGGGAGGGAGATGAAGCCTCAAGTTCAGGCTTGACTATTGTCCCCGTTTTAGAAAGTGTGCCTAAGGCGACTCATTTTTACTTTCTCATATTTTTTTTTTCTTCTTCCAACTGCTTACCAAAAAAAATATTAAATGATATGCTATTGGCCACTGATATTAACTTGAAAGAAATTCACCGCTCTAAAAGAAAAGCTAAACAATTCGTTGTTAATAATTAGTGAAACCAGGTAAAGGTCGTACTCATGACGCGATTTTCAAAACATTTCTTCAAATGTCCATCGATCCTACATAGGAGATGACAAAAAGATCTGTTCAAAATTACACACACACACACACACATGTATCTACACACTTATGTCTGTTACTAGCGGTCGCAAGTATTTACTATTTGGTTACTAAACTCGATATATAAGCATTTCATGCAAAACTAAACGGCTAAAGTCGGACCAGGGGGATGTGGGGTTTAGAGGGGAAGAATTTTGAAAATTCGAAATATCTCCATCGTATCGAAAACTTGTATAAAACCAATATTAATGCAAATGACATGTATAAATGCAATGCAATATTGTTATATACATTTATTCTCTGTCTTGAATATTAACCGAGATATTTGAATTTTTCAGTTTTCAGCCTTCAGCAAAACTCCCACTTCTTCTCATATCACGTAAACAATACTCTGTTATATAATAAACCACTTCGATTGAAGCTTAAATACCAAATATTGTATTTCAAGAGACCTTTCTTTTACGAGATACATGCAAACATGTTTTCTGTTGATCCCCCCCCCCCTCTTGAGTTCTTGGACTACTAAAATTTGAGTGATTGAGATAAAATGTATTCTGATTCATTATAAATTACGTTACTAGATATAGTAAATATTAATATGTTATATTCGGATATAATTCAGTAATTGTTTTTCTTTCCGCTGAAGAATATTTCTAGCTATCAATTTAGCTGTGAGAGGTTGGCTGGCATGTTTGTTTACAATTCAGGCGCTTTCCGTTGGGAGGTTATTAAAATTTACTGAAAGATGTCTCATTACCGTTTGTATTTATTCACTCAATATTGACAGTGGCGATAAGTGTTACCAGTATGTAGATCTATCTATTGAAATCTGCTTAGTTTACGCAGCCCCTGCATGACAGACTTTTTTCAGTTTACAAATTTCAGCCATTAATATTTATTTATTATTTGGTACAGAAAAAAAGTAGGACTTTTAAAATGGTTTTGCGAGAACCTTCCTTCAATTTGACGAAGCGATATGCTTTTGCGAGTTATTCTGTAGTTTTCCATCTGCTTATTTCCAAAAGCTATAAACATGGTGGGCCGACATATGAAAAAAAAAAAAATACTTCTTGTAATTCTACTTTTTTCTCCTACTTTTTTGTGAAGCAGATCGCACAGGCCGTTCCTTATTCTGAACAACCATGTGCGGAACAGATATGAGTTCGAAGGCTGATAATCTAGTTATTCCTGTGTCCGATAATTATATTATTCCAATGCCTCATAATCTCCATGAATATTTAGCAACGGGACTGCAAGAATCTAACTCGATTTCTAAGGCATCGTCAGTGCTTTGAGAATTATATTATGCATGCTTAATTTTTATTAGAGTGCACCTTCAAATATGTAATATCAATATATAAAATAAAACATTATAAACAGCGTCTAAGAGTTACGACGTTTATTTATCCGGTTAAGTATTAAATTGCACATTTCTTGGTTAGAAACATAATTTATAAGGGACCAACGAGGTTAATCTATGCACTTCATGACTCTTTGTTCGAGTTGCTAATTTGGCCCGCATGGCGGCTCTCCTGATATAAAGGCAGCTAGAATCTTATATAGGATAAAAGTATTTTTTTCACATTTTAGAAATTTATAAACATGTTTGAACTAGGATTTCGTCTGGAAATCATGAAAAGTCCGTCACGCAGGGGCTGCTTAAACTAAGCAGATTTCCCACGTGAAGTTTTACTATAGAGAAATCTGCCTACTAATAACAGTAGTAGTAAGGTAACATCCTAAAAATCCCACCCTGGCTAGAAAAGGGTGGTAACCTGTAGATAACCCGTCCCAATTAGCCTGAGTTGCAAAAAGTGGACGTTAATAAATAATAATAATAATAGTAGTAAGGTATCTCTAGACCTATTCACAAGGGACGATTAGTTGCGGAAACGACCGCACGAGCTCTCGGTGGATAGTCCCGAACATCCGCCGACTCCTGCCGACCACACACACAATACAAATGCAAATATCTCGGTTAATACTCAAGATAGAGAATAAATGTATAGAACAATATTTATAGTAAATTTAATCTCCAATAAGATAAGTTCTATACAAATTTCCGATCCGACACATAATAACGGAGATATTTCGAATTTTCAAAAATCCCCCTCTCAACCCCCCTCCCACTGGTCCGATTTCAGCCATTAACGAACTTGATCTTTCTTTTTACATAAAACGCTTAAATATGAAGTTTGGTAACGATCAAACAAAAATTGCGACCGCTAGAGCGTTAACAGATATATATATATATATATATATATATATATATATATATATATATATATATATAATTTTGAACGGACCTCATTTTCGTCATCTCCTGGGTAGGATCGATGGACATTTGAGGAAATGTTTCAAAACTCGCGTCATGAGTACGACGTCAATAGCTGATTTTCCTTAGGGGAAATCTGCTAAAACGATGCCTTTTCATGAAGCATTATTTCTAAAGAATCTAAGATAGATTCGATTCAGTCAAGCCAAATAGGCTATTGATAAAACTACCTTTCCTAACGACCGCCTTCGATTTTTGCTTCTAAGAGGAGTTGGAAAACATATTTTATATGTTATTTAGTTGTAAAAAATAATGTTATAAATAAATTATAATTAAATAATTGTCTCTCTAGATGTAGAAATCTCATTTCCACCAACTAAACTTTCAGAAGGATTCCCGTGAGGGTAATCAGATAGTTAACTCTCTAGCGGTCGCTATTCTTGTTTGATCGATACTAAACTCGGTAGTCAAACGTCTTATGTAAAAGTATAGATATGAATAACCATTGCATGAGTATTTGACACACTTGTGACAGTGCGTCACATTCAACCCTTCATCTGCAATACACACACACACACACACACACACACACAATAATTTTAAGGGAAAATTGGAATATTATTAGTATTTATTATCTTCCAATATGTGCTGCTATGTTTAATTGGGACGGGTTATTTACAGGTTACCACCCTTTTCTAGCCAGGATTGGACAAAGGATTTTATTTAACGAGTTAGTCACTATATAAATTCGTATTGCCCAGGCGGGAATCGAACTCGGCTGTTAAGGTTTACCATGTCAGATTAAAGGCAACGCTTACTCATGGCTATCCTGAGCCCCAAAAATTGGAATATGTGTGTACGTATATATATATTCCAATTTTCCCTTAAAATATAATTTAAAGCATTTATGGAGAAATATCAGCTTTAATTTAATGGTTTAAATTTGCTTTTACTTGCTGTTTTGTAAATATGAAAGGCAGGTGAGGTGCTGGTTAAAGGTGAGGATGTTTTTGAGCTGACACGTAGGTGGAAATTGAGCATTATATTTGTAAGACAGGGAAAAGGGCTTTGCCGGGAACACATTCTGTGCTGTCTGCGGTAGACAAGTCTTTCTTTGAATTCAGCTTACTTGAAAATCAGCTTTTCAAGCCTTACCCCGTCTCTCGTTTTGCCTATTTATGGAAAAAGATTTTCCTTTCATCCTGCTTTTAATGGGAATGTCCATTATATTTCAAAATAGGTTTTTGGAATATTCCTAGAATATGGAATTTGTAGGAAGCCCGGTGTACCGGAATGTCTGATAGAATTGGAGGAATCAAGGTGTCCTAGTTGAAAATAAATGGCAGTACCTGATACACTATGCAATTATAGGTTCTGCAATGTTTAAGAGTAAATCAAATAAAGGGTTGGAACCGCCAGTACAGATAATACTGTTGTCATATCTGTTGGTGATGACCTTCGTCACTGGCTGATGGTCGAGTAAACTTGGCAAGCGCTTTCGATGCAAAGACACTATCTTCAACTGACGGCCATCACCAACTGATATGATTAAGAGTAGTAGTTATGTACTAGTTCTTTCATAAAGTGTGCAATTTAAGAAGGCCTTAATTAATTAATGAAATTTCCAACCCTTCAATTATATCTCTCTGATTTTATTAAATAGTTTGAAAGCATGGAATATAACTTTAAGAATTTCAACCAAGAATGCCGAAAACCATTGTTTATTTATTGTATGAATGAAGAGAGAGGGTGTAATGAACGCGACTTGGTTTGAAGAATTAATTTATACTGACGAACTCAAAGTAAAATAAAATATTTAGTCCCTCCCTGACTACATTCGAGGGGTAACATATTGATTATTTATTAGTTATTACAAATGATACAAAATATATGTTGGAGAATCTGTATTTCCCTAAATGAAAATACCTTCAAAATGGTAAGATTATAATATGCTCTTCTTTAGTTTAAAAGGTAAATTGGGTATGTAGACCATTAAAAATGGCCAATGAGATAAATATGCATGGTTCACTGATGTTTCTATAGAGTTAGACAAGAATCTTTATTTTTGGAAAAGTACCTATTTTTATTTCTACCACCATGCTTCCCATCCGTCCAAATATGTTTTACATTAACATTTTTTTTCATAAGAATATATTGCATATGCTATATGGAGTACGTATTAATTTGATATACTACTGAAAACCATTCAAATTGGTCGCAAACATTGATTAATTGTATGTGGATAACTCCGAGATAGCCAGTGTCTCCGAAAGGATATAACGCCTAAAATAAAAACCTTAAGGAGTGTTCAAAGTTGGTTTCCAGCAGATGGAAGAGGTAATACTGCAGAGGTTATACTGATGTGAATGATATGGATCAATCATTCATAGTAATTAGTGAAGCGGAAGCCTTTCAATCCCAAAAATCCAAAAGTTTGTTAATGCAAGTATTATGTTATAAATAGGGGCGTGTTTGGTTAAGGTGGGACTCAGGTTGGCCGTGCGAGTTAGGGCGTTGGTCCTAATCTCGCGTGGTAGACCTAGAGTGGCGGGTTCGATTCCCACCCTGGGCAGTAGAAATTTATTTAGTGACGGACTTACTAAATAAACTCCTTGAGCCCACCCTGTCTAGAAAAGGGTGGTGATCTGTAGATAACCCATCCCGATTAGCCTAGTAGCATAAAGTGGACGTTAATAATAATAAACAAATTGGTTAAGGTGTTGAGTGGAAGAACCGTTTCAGACCTATATTGATTTAAGATTAACTTTATAGATTGGTGGGGTTTAAAATGGCACTTAACACGTAGCATACGTAATTTTTAATTTGTTTGTCTTTTTATTTGGATTGCCAAACTGTAGTGGTTTGGATTGGATCTTGATTTCCTATAAAAACTGGAAACAATCTCCTGGACTGGAAATTAAGAAACTCAACGATGGTCTTTTGGAAAAATTACGCCAAATTAATATACCGCGTTGAGGAGCCCGATGTTGCTATCGTGCACAATAACGTATGTTATACCGGACTATTCCAATACTAGTAAGACAGTTTATCTTATCTTGCTTATGTCATGTGTTACACTGTCTGTATGCCGATTATGGTTTGGGATAAATCGTACGATATTGCTGTTATTCGGAGCAGAGTTGCTTGTTGCGGTTGGAGCATTGATCCCGGGGAATTGTGTCGGGCCGGAGACCAGCTGTAATAAGGCGGAGAGTCGAGCCGATTGTTCAGCAGACGATAGAACCCCGATGAAGTATGGTTGCTGCCGCCCTCATTGAAAGACTAACCGGCGAAGAACGCATACAATGAGCGCGCTCTGGCAGGCATTGATCTAGCTGGTGGAGGGAGGGACCATGTCAAGAACAGGCTTCTTCTTCATCAAACCAGTTCATTTCTCTTACTTTCAACCCCTGTCACAGGGCCCCACAATTGACCGCCAGTCTTTTCTGTTGGAAAGAGAATGGAACAAAGCGAGAGAGACCCTCACTCCCTCCGACTCCCCGCCCCTTTGACGATTTTTCCAATCATGTTACTTTTCCTCCTTTGTAATCATTTTGCTGCATGTTCTGATAAAAATTAAAAAGAAATGTTAGTTTATAGAATTTGAAATAACTTGACTTCCTTTTATAAATAATTTTTCTCTAAATTCAGAAGAAAAACGCAAGACAAACCACTTGCATGTCAATTCCAATACAATATCTAAATTATATTTCTTTTGTGAATAGAACTTAGAATTAAAAAAAAAAACATTTGTAGGGTTATTAGAGAATATACTGTTAGCTGGCCTTATCGGGTATGACTAATAGGAGAGGGTTTTTGTAAAGGCTATTTGTACACATCAATTTGAAAATTATTGTGGGACATGATTTTTTTAACCGAAAAATGACCCGGACAACACTTATTTTGTATTCCGTATTAAAATCAAAACCACCCCAATACCCTCAAATACTTGCGGTCTTAAGATTTTGCCTCCTACATTTGTATTTAGATTAATTTAGTAATGCCTCTCAAAACCAAAGTTGCACACCTACATCCAACATCCAAATGAAATTTATACCCTTTGAGGCCTGATTGGAAAATTTCTGGGGAACATTTAAGAAATATGTGTTGCTTTCAAATGCTGTATTAATTTGAGGTTTTTCAAAAGAATCCCCTTATATCTCGAATTTATTTTCAAACAAGATATTGTTCATTGGTTCATTTGGTTCTTAATGATAATATTTTTGGGGTTATTATGACGTAATTTATTGTAAGTGTTCTTTATTATGTATGTACAGGATACGAGCTTTTAAAGGTTGGTTTAAGTTACCTGGTACAGTTTCACACCTACCTTCGTCCTATGTTTAAAACCACCATGGTTATTTACGACTTATAAAAGCATTTCCATGGACCATGGTTTGTGGAAAACAATTTGACCTGGCGCATGGACCCAGTGGTCTCCCTTGCTCTGATACATGCGTCTCCCTGTAATCCTTGTCCGTTCACATTCATCAGTTTTCTCAATCACACTGTTCTTCTCAAGGGTGAGTTTATTTATTTATTTATCAACTTACAGGCATAGGCTATCCATAACTTCCATCGTCGTGTGTTTATTTTTCATTACCTTAAGGGAAAATAATGTTCGGTGAGCGAAAAATATTAGACGTCGAGTGTAAAATGAATTAGAGGAATAATGAAATGGCTCTGGAGATGATGTCATTGGTTCACAAGATGAACGTGTAGGACTCGAAGCTTAGGAACTGAAGACAGCTGTCCCTTTGAGAAGCAACTAAGTTGTAAGCACCAACCAATTAGAAGGCAGTAGAGGTAGGGTTGGGACCTACATATGGGTTAGCCGGACCCGAACACGCCCGAGGGACATCGGCTTTTATTAAAGCACAGAAGGGAAGAAAAGAGTAACATATTTTCCTCTCTGGCCACGAACAAGACCCAAGGCATCGGGATTCGATAGATTCATTCAGGTTTCCCTATCTCTTACTTGTTGAGGTATGCTGACTAGGTTTAACTAAGAGTTGTTATGAAATGTAGGCATTAAAGTTTAAAGTAAAAACTTTCTTAATATCTGGGTTCATGAATTAATAAAGAACATTTGATGTAAATGGACATGATACCTGGATAGGCAATGACTGCCTTTATCAATCTGAACATTAGCGCTCATCGACGGACTACATCCCTACTGACAAGCTATTTAATAAGAAAAATAATAAGATGCTGCCATTCTGTGTTTGACTAGTTACCACTAGATTCAACTCCTGGTGGAAACTGTGTTTACAATTTTGTCCATGGGTGGTGGCACTATGAGACACCGAAATCAGTAGCAAATAAATATAGTTACACAGCCTATATTTGATTTCCTTTATTTATATTCTGTGGTATTATCTTACAAGTTTAGAATTTTGCTAATTTTGGCAGCACATTAAACAGTTGAAACACAAAACGAATCATAGGTGGCGTTGTTCATCATATCATCACTCACTGACGCAGTCATTATCTTATTTAATTCACTTACAGTACTACAAGTCAAATACAACAAGCATAGATTAACTGCGATTAACCAATGGCCAGGAGGACTTCTCGCGCCTCTAGAACTACTTTGTTTCCAGTGCGTTTTTTTTAGCAGATTTCCCTTAAAGGAAATCAGCTTTTGAGGTCTTACTCATGACGCGATTTTCGAAATTTTTCTTCAAATGTCCATCGATTCCACTTTGTAGATGACAAAATTGAGATCCATTCAAAACTATATATATATATATATATATATATATATATATATATATATAGATATATATATATATTTGTCTGTTACCGCTTTAGCGGTCGTAATTTTTATCTTATCGTTACCAAACTTGATATATAATCGTTTTTATACAAAAAGAAAGATCAAGTTCATTAATGGGCGAAATCGGCGAGAGGGAGGGGGGGGTTTAGAGGAGGAAAATTTTGAAAATTCTTAATATCACCGTTATGATGCGTTGGATCTAAAATTTGTATAAAACCAATCTTATTGCAAATGTAATGTTATATAAATGTTGTTATGTACATTTTTTCACTATCTTGATTATTTACTCAGATATTTGCATTTTTTAGTTTTTGGTCTTCAGTAAATCCCCACTCCTCCACATCTCATATTTTCAATATTCTATTATGTTCTGAAGCACTTTTTTTGAAGCTTAAATACCAAATATTATTCTCATTGATCTTTTAAGTTTCGAGATATATGCAAATACTTGGCCCACGTGGGAATCTGCTTAGTTAACGCAGCCCCTGCGTGACGGACTTTTTATTAATAATTAATCATCTACTCACAATAAGCAATATGTAGTCAGTTAAAGTGCTAATCCCGATTACATATTGACAACAGACATATTCTTTCTGAACAAATGCATATAAACAACGCATTTTCTTTGTTCAACTTTGTGTTTCAAACTATATACCAGAACTCCATGAGATCCAGGTATACATACAAAATGTTTTAATGAATTAATTAATTAATACCATCTATAATAGCGGACTAGAAACAGAGAAAACGTTTTCACTATTTCTCCTTCCATTTCCTTCTCATTTTATTGAGGTTGCCTGTTATTGTTAATTCTGTTAATAGGTGCTCCCTTACTAACAGATAATAGAATACTAATAAAGGGTTAGAACCGCCAGTATAAATGATACTGTTGTCATACCTATCAGTGAAAACCGCCGTTACTGGATGATGATCGAGTACGTGTGGCTAGCGCTTTCAATTCGAAGGCACCATATTAAAGCCGTCTAGAGTTGTAAAACGATAATCAGCCAGTAACGACGATATGACAACAGTAGAATATTATTATTATTATTTATTAACGTCCACTTTTTGCAACTTAGGCTAATCGGGACGGGTTATCTACAGGTTACCACCCTTTTCTAGCCAGGGTGGGATTTTAGGATGTTATTTAATGAATTTCGTCACTAAATAATTTCCTTTGCCCAGGCGAGAATCGAACTCGCCACTCTAGGTTTACCATGTGAGATAAAGGTCAACGCTTTAACTCGCATGGCTAACCTGTGCCCCAACAGTAGAATAGAATACACTTACAAGCTCTGCGATGGGAGGGAATCATCCAGCTTGCCGAATGAGTGAACGATCAAAAACATTGATTGCCAATGGTCTCTTCGCATCTAAACCCCTTGGCAAGTGTATTCAACGGGCAGCCAGTAATTACAGCACCCGACGAAACTATTGTGTTACATGTTTATGTATAGTATCTGTCCACGGTCATTACACCAATGTATAATACCTTTCTGTTTCATTGATTTGATTTGCTCTTCAACTGAAGCTGTTCGCCTTCCTTGAGCAGGGATGTGGAATGGTAATTCTCAGCCCGACTACTTTATTTTACGAAAAGAAGTACACCTGATTACTATTTTTAACATAGTTCTTATACTCTCGAATTTATTTAAAAAAATGATAAAGTAATATCAAACTTTACTGTGAAATATCGGCGTATACCAATAACTCTTTGCTTAAATTAAAGTCCGTCACGCAGGTACTGCGTAAACTAAGCTAATTTCCCACGCAAAGTTATAAAATAGAGAAATCTCCATACGAGTGCCGAACAGTGACAGAAACGGCCGAACTAGCTTTGGGCGGGAATGAATCGAAGCTCGTCAGTTACGCTTTATAAAAATCAAATATCTCAGTTAATATTCAATATAGAGAATAAAAGTATATAACAATATTTATAGTAAATTTAATTTGCAATAAGATTGTTTCTATACAATTGTTCGATCCGACGTATAGTAACGGAGATATTTCGAATTTTCGAAATCCCCCCCCCTCCCACTGGTACGATTTCAGCCGTTAAGGAACTTGATCTTCCTTTTTGCATGAAACGATTAAATACCGAGTTTGGTGACGATTGAACACAAATTGCGACCGCTAGAGTGTTAACAGACACACACACACACACACACACACACACATATATATATATATATATATATATATATATATATATATATATACACCCGTATATATAGTTTTGAACGGACCTCATTTTCGTCATCTCCTGGATAGGGATCTATGGACATTTGAAGAAATATTTCGATAATCGAGTCATGAGTGCGACTTCAATAGCTCATTTCCCTTCAGGGATATCTGCTAATAAAACGAATTGTTTAACAGATGTTTTATAAATCATTATTACCTTCAAGGCTACAAACCAACGGGACAAATTATAAACTCGAGATTTATTAATAATATTACATAGTAGAAGTGTTTATACCCGTAATACCGAAAAAGGTGCTGAAACAAGTTTTTACCGCCAGAGAGTGGTTTCGAACCACAATACACTCAACAGTAACTTCTTTGGAAGCTAATTCTAACTCTCTTTAAATAACTCATGATATATTCATAATTCCCACCACAGAGTCTGTTAACCAAATTTCAACTCTCAGTTAAAAGTTTGAAATGGGATTTATTAATTAGCGCTTATTAATCGACCATTGTCTAAAACAATGCTTTTTCTTAATTATGTAACATGTTGGTTAAGTGACACATACAATAGGAGACTCCTCTACGTGATTCGTTGCATACAAAATCCCTTGGGGGGGGGTGTAAAGTCCCTTCCTGTTCTTCACAAAGGGCTTAATTGAGTTCCACCAGCTACGTTGATGACATAACACTTCCAAGAGTTGTTCTTTCATCAAGTTTAATTCATGACGGCCTTTCCTTTAAGCACTTGATTTATTTGAACATGTTAATTTGCCATTCAAGATTTCCTTTTTTTTTTTTTTTTTTATTTATTTTTTTTTTTTAACTTGAGTATTTGAATGCGAGCATTTGTTTCTTTATCAAGCTGAAACCGCTGTCCAGTAATTTTAATTATGGATTGGTTTAAGAATAAATATATTTAAGAGTAGTTATTTCGTTTCAAATTATTTGTATTAAAAATTAAATATTTTAAATAATCTATTTAATAATCACATGAAATTTCATACTATATGATTATTTATGCTTTGTAAAAATTCACATTTAAGTTTATGAATTATGATTCTTACAGCTGCGTTATGCCGTCTGGCCAGTTCAAATATGGTATATTTGGCTTTAAAAACATGGCTATTTCGATTCACGTAGGAAAAAGCTCATGGAATCATGTTCTGTTGGAAGCCATGTGTGTAGATTGTTTTCCATGGGATTGTTCTAATGGGACGAACTTTCATTGAAATATATGATAAATATTAACAGTATTGAAAAGCTAAATAACATATTTTCGTTGATTAAGAGTATATTATTCTCAGTCTCTTAACATTTAATTGTTTCCCCCCCCCCAGAACTATATTATACTGTTAGATATGTATTGTTATATATTACTTGTATTATAAGAGTATTCGAGTTGGTATTATAAATTATTTAAATAAAATACTTAACGATACTAATATAAAATGGCCAGACCTTTGGCATCGCGTTGCCAGAGGTCTGGCCATTTATACCATGGTATTTATACCAAAATAAAAAAAAAGACTAATTATATTGTTATTTTTGTAAAAAATGTCTTAATTGCTATGAATTATGTTAATCATTGACTGTATATGCTTTTATTTTCATGGTGAGGCTAGACACTCGAAAGCTAGAGCTCTGGAATAAAAATTTAAAACATAGTGGAAGTTTTGGCCTTTTTTTTCAACTATGAATGAATTCTTTATTACTTCAAAGGCTAATTAAAACTGTACAGTGTTGCGGAAAATGTAAACGGACTATAACTAAATAGAAAGGTTTAAGGACTCTTTATAGGTCCTTAGTGGTACCTGAACTTTTATGGCCGATTCTGAAAAGTTCAGCAAACAAGAAAGAACACAATTTTCAAGAGCGTAATTAATATTCGCTTTTTGATCCTGTTTATACAATACTCTTTGAACGAACTTCGAATAAATTATTTTCATGAAAACCACCCTTAACCTTTAATTAGGCTTTGAAGTAACATGCATATCTTGCAATGAATGTTTTAACTAAACTCAGTAAAAAGGATAAAAATTTATATTTATTGTTATTCATGGCATTGTCTGTTTGAGAGAGAACTCTTAGGCAACAGAAGTGCACGACTTCACCAGAATGTAACTAACCGATCAATTAGCAGATACTAATTTTCGCGGAAACTCGACTCTACCTACAACCACCAGTCCAATTACAGGCAACGACAAATAACTCAGCATATTCTGCCAATTGGAATTGCTTTAACCATGGCTTAATGAATAGGACGGGGTTGAACCAGTGGCCTAGACTAATGGAAGTATGAATAATTTATACAAACTAAAAGTTAAAAGTTTCCTTAACATGACGTATGATATCTCAGCGGAAGACATTTTTTTTGTTAATTACCTTTTCCGTCTGTAAGGAAAAATAAATGTCCGTCACGCCTGGGCTGCGATAACTAAGCAAATTTCCCACGTGCGCCACTTATTTAAATTTATTTCAAAAAGTTAATGTTCAATGAGAACAAAATTTGGTATTTAGGCTTCAAATAATGTGCTTCATGATACAAAATGTTATTGTTAATATGGCATGAGTAGGAGCGAGGGTTTACTAAAGACCGATGACTAAAAAAATGAAAATATCTCGGTTAATAATCAAGATAGTGTAAAAACGTATATATCAACATTTATAGAACATTTAATTTACAATAAGAATTTTTTTTATACATTTTTTCGATTTGACAGTAACAACGGTGATATTCCGAATTTTCAAAATTCCCCCTCTTAACCCCTCTCCTTCCTACTGGTCCGATTTTAACCGTTAACGAAATATTTCTTCGTTTTTACATAAAGCGTTTTTATATCGAGTTTGGTAACGATCAGACGAAAAATTGCGACCACTAGAGCGTTAACAGACAAATATATATAAAATGTCGAAAGGACCTAATTTTCGTTTTCTCCGATCGATGGAAATTAGAAAATCTTTTCGAATTCGAAAATCCCACCATGAGTACAAACTCAATAGCTGATTTCCACTTAGGGAAATTTGCCAATATTTCTAAAATAAAGAAAATAACATTTCGGACCATTAATTACCATTAAACGAATTTTGAAAACGCCATTTATCTGAATATCAGAAGAAAAATCCAGCTACTGGAAGCTTGAAATCTGGAAGTTAATTACATTTCCTCCGTAGATAGAGGAAGGAAGAGTACTGATAAGCTCAGCTAAATCAGTTAAGACTTGATTATTTATCGATTTATGACATGAATAATTCAAACTGTGTTTGAGAATGAATTAAATTCATAATAGATGGATGACATTTTTTTTTATAAAATAGTTTTAATGGAGAGGCGAAAGAAGATTCGCTCTATTTAAATTTTTTGCGATGATATACAAGGTCCTTCATTGTTTTAAGGTATGACAAACGACACATCAAATAATCGGGGACGAAAAAAGAAACCCGTGCCACAACCTTTTCATTTTCATAAAAATAATTTATTCTAAGAGAGTCGTGTAAACAGGTGTGTGAGGAGAAGTTGTAAAAAAAAAAAGCGAATACCAAGTACACTTTCGTAAATGCTGTCCTATATGGAGTTCTCAACGTTTCAGGATTAACCAATACAGGTATACGATAGCAACTATTATACTATATATACTAAGAGGATGTAAACCTCTCTCATTTAAATATAGTGAAACTGTTTAGTTTAAAAATTTCAAACGAAAATTAATCCCTAGTAAACAATTATATTCGTCAAACATCGATGTGACAGTATTCCTCGAATTTCAGATTGTACTTTTAGCAGATTTCCCTTTAAGGAAAATCAGCTATTGAGGTTGTACTCATGATGGAATTTTTGAAATTCTTCAAATGTCCATCGATACTACCTAGTAGATGACGAAAATGAGGTCCGTTCAAAACTGTATATATGTATATACACATATATATATATATATATATATATATATTTGTATTTGTCTGTTACCGCTCTAGCGGTCGCAATTTTGTTTGATCGTTACCAAACTCGATATTTAGTCGTATTATGTAAAAAGAAAGATCAAGTTCGTTAAAGGCTAAAATCGGACCAGTGGGAAGGGGGGTTTAGAGGGGAGGATTTTCGAAATATCTCCGTTACTATACGTCGGATCGAAAAATTGTACAGAATCAATCTTATTGCAAATTAAATTTACTATAAATATTGCTATATACATTTATTCTCTATCTTGAATATTAACCGAGATAATTGCATTTTTATTAAATCTGGGCCGCTAACCGCTGGGTGACTATCCCGCCAAAAGCTAGTTCGCCCGTTTCCTTAACTGCTCGACTCTCGTGAAATTTCTCTATTTTAAAACTTCATGTGGGAAATCTGCTAAGTTTACGCAGCCCCTGCGTGACGGACTTTTCATCTTCTCAGACGATTTTTTTTATTCGAATATTAGCCTTTTATCTATTTAGTTCGGGGGTTAATCAGGAATACAAATGACATTTCACTTATTAATTAGTTTTATGATCTTCCGTTTATTAGTATTATATAATTAAATGTAGTCGGTAGTAATGAAAATGCCACTATATATTACTGATAAAAAATACTTGTTGTTTTACACAAAGAGATCTATTAGAGAGATGATTATCAGGTTTAAAATAAAAGTTAGGACCTTCACTTTCGTTTTTCATGGCACAATACTTTCTGGCCCTACGCTCCATCAGTGCCCTATAGACAACTCAAATACCTAATAACCACTTAACAATTAAAACTCTAAAATCTATAATAAAGCTTTATTTTGAAGATCTTAATTTAATAAAATGTGCATAATAGTCACACATTAAAATATCATAATATAATCAAAACAAATTATAATGTATAATTTGTTTTAATATTGTGATATCTTAATGTTACTTGTATGCATATTGTATTAAATTGAGCCCTACGCAATCATTTTTTTGAGTTTAAGTTGGTAAGTGGTTCTTACGTATTTGATTTGTATTTGCAGGCACTGATGATGGGGCTTAAGCCCTGAAAGACCATGCCGAATAAACCAACTAAGATAGGACTTCTACATGCCCTCGATTCAGGCATTGTAACTAGGATGAAGGTTCCCTTGGAAGAGTTACTGATTTCTGGAATTCGTTATGCAAAATTCTTTCATTGGACTTCAGTTTTGGGTTGGCAGAAATTGAGAGTATTCTTCGGAAGCATTATTCTTACATTAACTGCAGATGACTTATAAAAATTGACCTATCAATGGGAAAGCTTTTGTATATAAAATTATGTATATTTCTTATTTGCTCTAAGTATTCCGTTTCATTTTTAATATTTAAGATAATGTTAAATTAGTAATCGTAGTATTTTCATGCATCGATTATTAATTAAAACTAACATATTCGTTTTTTGTGTGTATTTAGTGATTATTTCTGTCGTAATTAATTGATTTATTTAATGGACTCTGAACTCTGACCATTTTTTTTCTATTTTCTTTTTCCTTTATTAGCATTAGTATTATTTTTTTTCCTTTTATTTACCTCTCTTTGTATCTGATGACATATGTTTGTAATCTTTACCCCCTGTAATTGGATTCAAAGCCTATTGGTGGAACAATGAAGAAAAAAAACCTTAATTTGAGGTACAGTGTTTATTTTGCATTTGAACGATATCTTACATGGCATTCAAATGAAATAATTAAAAATTAAGTGCAGCAAAACATTTTGTTATTTAATTAAATAGTAGTCATACGGAACTCAGACAGTGGCCACAATAGGTTTTTTCCCCTATCTCAAGTTTGTTGTTAATACTTCAGTTCTAACTAAACAGTGTGATTATTTGACCGACTCTGGTCATATTTGAGACGACAAGGGAGGCATAAACACATTCGCTAAGTTACACATTCGTTAATATAAATTTCTCTATCAAGTCAATAATAGCGTATATTATCTCTGTTTATGTAGTAATTTCCATTCCAAGAATAGAAGAAGAAGAAATTCCAGTTCTTATAGTGATGTATAAGTGACCGAATTCAGAACCTAAATTGTTGTTATAGTATATTGTTCTTTTTTAACCTTAAACTAGTATTTTCCCCAGTCTAATCTACTCAGCTAACATGATAGCATTTCGCCATAGCATAGATGATTTTCTTCACTCTTTTTCTATTTATTTTATACTTTAGTGCTCAACACATTGAATGGTTTATTGTAAATTTATGGATTGTCATCGTTTTAAGTAAAATCTCCTTTTCAATGTAACAAATACCATTTATTTCTCTAGGAATATGTTTTAAAATTAATATTCCATATCTTGTGGCTGAAGGAAAAGTCACTTAGGAAACCTATTTTTGCCCTTTTAAGGGAATTTCCGAGAACTCCCCGAATAGCCAAGGAATTTTGAGATGAATGAATATTAATACAATTTACTTCATTCTTCACAAAGAGCGTTACTTCTACTTAATTATTATACTTCAAAAATTTAACTAACGTCCATTTTGAAGGGTGCTTTACTCCCTTTCTTCGTATAATTTCGTTGGCGAAATTGAATTTTCCAAATTCAATAACTGACACCAATAAAGTGTGGGGGAAGAGATGTCCTTTATATAAAGGCTATAGATTTTGCTGGTTTCGCCCTTTCCACTGAATGATTTTGCCATCCCTATTAATAATACATCCGAATATTTAAAAGAGGTGGCACTAATTCTGAAATAATATTTCTTTGGATGACTCCGTCATCAAAAATCATTCAAACTCTGGTTTTATGTACCTTGTTTCGAATTTTAGAAATCACCATAGCAACCCCCCTATTCCTCGTCAGATTTCATTTATCAACGAATATGATATTTTTTGTCGAATGAATCAGGTAAATATCGAGTATGCAATAGATCAAATAAATGTTTTTCAGTTAAGACCGAAAAATCTTAGTTCCTGACTCCATTACACAATCACAGGTCCGTTGAAGACCAGATATGGTGTTTATGCCAAGAAGATGATCATTCGTGATATATTGTCTTATTGATATCAAACATTGGCAAAAAAAAAATCGAAAATTAAGAAAATGTAAATATTAGGGTAATATTCGTGCAAGAGAAATAGTGTGTAAGGCAACATTTACAAGAAATAAGTTTAATTCCAAACAATTTTTCGATCCTTCACTTAATAATGATATATTTTGAATTTTGTTTCTTATAAAATAACGATGAAACACAAATTGCAACCTCTAGTGCGGTAACAGGCAAGTATATACACACACACACACACACACACACACACACACACACACATACATAATTTTGAACTGATGGTCATCGAGTTTTTGAGTGTACAACCTCAATAACTGATTGAAAACTGCTAAAACTCTCTTTCTCTCTGTCTCTTGGGGATAAGGGAATAATTATTTTTTCTAAAGGTCATCAATTTTAATAAAATGTTCAATGCACTCGGCTGATTGTTAGATGGTACAAAAACAGATAGTTTGACTTAAAATATTATTTTTGGTTTGCTTTAAAAATGCATTAGTAATTTAATTTCCTTATTTTATTTAGTTATTAACGCCCACTTTCTGCTGCTATGGCTAATTGGGACGGGTTATCTACATGTTACCACCCTTTGCTAGCCAGAGTGGAACTAAGGATTTTATTTAATGAGTTCGTCACTAAAGAAATTCCTATTTGCCCAGACGAGAAGGAAGCCAACGCTTTAACTCACATGGCTAACATGAGCCTCTATTTTTAATTTAATTTCTCAATAAACATTTCAAAGAATTGCTTGAGAAATAATTAAAAACACCTCCATTCAATATTCATATAATGCCTCAGACGTCCCTGCGTATTTGTTGAGCATCCTTAGTATAAATCCTGCTCGACTTAGGAATTTTTTTCTAAAATCTAAGGAAAGAGAACTAACTTTTGTCCTCTCTGAATGCATCATTTTGGCTGAGAGGCAAATACAACTCAGGTGCAATGTCTGGGATATCGGGTTTTGTAAAGGAACTTGTTGAGTGACAATTTATTAGAAGAAGAAGGAAAACTAGTAATTTAATAGATGGTGGACAGCACAGAAATGGGGGTTCCAACATAGATCTTATTCTTTATGTAGATCATACGTGGGCAGCAACCCGTATGATTTGATCTTGAAAAATCAATTAAACAAAAATATTACACTACTTACTCCAAATGAGGAAGATGAGGAGAGATTTGTGCGTTTGGCAGTACTTATATGCGAACAGTTCTTTTCAATGATGGAAGTTAATAAATCAAAATTAAATAATAAATTATAATTACATTGTCGTATAATTTTAATGTCTGATATCTATCGTTAAAAATTATGAACGCTACTTTAAAATGCACTACTTTTAACCACGGCTCGCGAACGTATTTGATCACTAAATTTAACTAACGTAAGCACAACATGTCAAAGGTTGCCCATATCTGAAGTGGACTGTATTTCTTGAACCAAGATAGGGATTATGGCCGGTAAGGAAGGACTGCACACAGTAGAAAGAGGTTCCTATGCAAATCGCCACCTTAAAACCGTGATATCACTGATTCACTAGATAATTCTGAATGCTAGAAAGTTACAAGACAGAAACTATATATAGCCAAAATTATGCAAAATATCATTATAAACCAGGGGAAAACACTATGTACCTAACATTGAAAAATACTCCTTTGGGCAAAGGATTAGGATGTCCTTTAAAAGTTGTTTTAACTTTAAAATTAATATAGATTTGATAGCAAGATGAAATGTTATCCATGTATATGTGGACACACTTATTACCCGCAACTTTTACTAGTCTGATTTCATTGAGAAGAACAATTGATCTCATTGATTGAATAACAGAATGTGTAGAACATGAATTTTTCATTGTATATTAAATTGCAGGTGAAGGATCGTTGAATTCCTCAGGCTTGCTGAACTAAGACCGCCATTGTGGTTTAGTGGTTTCCACTGTCGGTATGTGACTTGAATGGATACAATAGCTGCCTGGGCTAATTATCATTAAGTTAAACTATTCGTGTGAGCATTGTATTCGGTTTGAAGTGATTCCAAGCTGAGCAATGTCCGTGATATATATTGTATTCTATGACAATCCCCGCAGGCTTTCATCTTCATGGCTTCCCTATAAACTCTGGTGGTCTATTATAATATGTCTCTTCAACAACTCTGCTTGGATAACATAACTGAAATTAATAGTAATAAGCAGGGAAATTATGTTAATTGTTCTGAGAGAAAATGTAACATGTGATACGGAGAACTGGTTTCAGCCCTGCTACCATTATACATGGCCTTCAGATTGGTCCATTGAAGAGCATTTCCAGGAATACTTTACAACGTCCTATAAGTTCCTCCAGCTCTTAGTTCCATTTCCAGGCATATTAACATTTAACGCCGAGTTTGCTGTGAAATTCGTTTGAAATGTACTCAATCAGTTTTCCTTAATATCCCAAACGATAACATGTAGAATTAACAAATCGGTAAGTTCTAATTAACTTTTGATGCTTTGGCATACTCTATATGCTTCTATAACTTATCAAAATATCTTTCTTAGCACTTTTTCCTCTATTGTACATTAGTCCCCTTGTTACTTAGGCTTATTCTTGATAAGAGACGAGATATCTTCGACAAAAAAAACCTACATTGCGTGTGAATTGCTATCAAATTTGTACGATACAACCATTCAAATACAATGAATCAAAAATTGTCATAGAACAAAATTTATAGATCTTTTCGGAAACGATTTTATACAACTTTTTCATTCTGTCTCAAAGTAATCACGAAGTAGTTTGATAGTTTTTATTTCTTCCCCCTCGAAAGCCCTCTTCAACTTCTTGATATAATTTTTATCAGGGAAGGGGAGGTGCTCAACTAGAAGGTACGAGAATCCTAAATATGAAATATCGTACATGCATACTGGCGTAACGCCGAAACTAGTGAAAATGAATTCAAGGATGGCCTACATGAATAATTCCGTTGAAACCTGAAAACATGAGATCATGAAAGTGTTAACATATATATATATATATGTTTTTTCTCTCTCGATATTTTCCATCCTAGAATGATTAGCAATTGAATGGTTGAAAATGGTACTTTTCCAAAAGTTTGTTCTAATGTTCTCCTTGAGAGTAGCTGATGATATATATATATATATATATATATATATATATATATATATATATATATATATAAAACACACTAACAAATACATGTGAATACACACACGCGTATATATGTGGCAATTGAAGTAAATAATTTCAAATTTACTTGTACACTACAGATTTAATTTGAATGTTAAATTGTGTCGTATGCATTTGTGTAGATTTGAGAATATGTAAATGTATTGGCTGTCTTCTGTCAATAGTTCTTGAAAGCCGTAAGGGATGTTGTTGTATTCGGCATTCTGTCTGTCTTTGAGCAAGTGGGTCTGTCTGACTTTGTCAGTTAGTATGGTGTGTTAATTTGTTAACTCTCGAGAGAGTTTCTGCCTTCTGCCAAGAGCTTCTGAAACAACTTGATGAAGTTTCTTCATATACAGTTTGAATAAATTTTAAGTAAATGTGCGGATACTTCTATGTTGCATTTTTTTTTTTTTTTTTTTTTTTTTTAAAATTAGTTCAATATGTTATCTCAGTTAATGTTTATTGGGAACTTACCTTTGAACAGCTAAGGCGAGAGTAAGCCATATAGAAGCTGTGTGGAAGAGCGCCGGAACAACTTCGTTCATGATGCTCCAGGCGTAGCATGCTCCCCCTACCGGACTGAGAGGCTTGTAGTGGTTGCCGAATGTGTACATGTAGAAGAGCCACGGGGCCGGGAACAGGAGTGTGAACATGTCCGAGAGTGCCATAGCCATGAGGACTGCGTTGGTAGGTGTTCTCATGTGCCGCTTCGACAGGACCACCACTATCAGCGTGTTGGCTATGATTGTGATGAGAAGAAGGAAAGGCATGATGTAGCCGTACATTGGCTCTGCGAACTGTATCGGCATTTCGGTTGTAACGTTGACGTAGTCTATGTGGGTGACGTTGGCTGGGGTCACGTTGGTGTAGGTGACGTTGCAGTCGAACGTCCTGTTGCATGTGTCCTCCATGTTCATGATCTGAAACAGAAAGAGATTTCATTTTAGATTATTTTATTTTATTAAGAATGTTACATTCTGCATTTAAATTCATTTGATATGTACAATTCAATCGTTCTCTATCACTCTCGACAGAAGCTACACCCCTTCACCACAATGAGAGGAGCAACCTCTCCCTGCCTGACAAGGAGGTCAAGAGCTAATTGCAAGAAACTAGCCACTGCTATCACTTCACTTTACACTTATAGGAGATCTCTGGGCCGTTGTCTCTTGATTGCCGTGGGGGGGAATGTGGATGATTGGTACTGGAAAGGGCTAGGACTTCTGGATTAGGATGATTGGAGAGCCTGGTGTGGAAATTTCTGTATCTTAGGGGATCTTAGGTCCTTTACAAATGGGATATTAAGATCTTTATGAAGGGAGTGGTGAACAGAAAGAGTGCAAAACGTCAGAATAACCATTGTTGAAGCTAACATTAATGTTTTTCAATCGAGGAAAAAGAAGTTTAACATAATTCAAAGGATTGAAATAAAGGGGTCTAGTAGAAAAAAAAAATAAACCTACTCTAGGGGTGAGGGGGTTGTGTCAAATTGTTAGCATGGGTGCAAAAATCAATGCGCATTCATTGTTAGTAAATCTCTGGGTAGAATGAGCTCTTTCTCCTCCCCCTCTCTCTCTCTCTCTCTCTCTCTCTCTCACACACACACATACACACACCCACGCGCGCGCTCTCACCCCCCCCCCCTATCATTCCCTCAAATCTAGGATGCATATAAATTCAGGTTGCATTTTATTTTTGTTCTCCTAGGTAGGATCGATGCACATTTGGGGAATAGTTTTGTAAATCGTACCTTGAGTACTTCCTCAATAGGTGATTTCTCTAAAGGGCAATCTGCTAATAGTCCTTTTGATTAGGAAGAGGCGTTGAGGCAGTGGTGTTCAATCGACCTTTTCGTCTTTCCGAGCCACCACGGGTTTTTAACGTTATCCATTAATGAAAGGTATTCGGGAGCCTCTTTGGGACATCTTTATTAACGAATTTTGGAGATTCTTAATAGGCCCAAATGCAAATCATGAGATACGACTATTTTCGGGAGAAATTACAGATGGAGCTAAGCAGCCTGTAATCCGTCTTCGCCAAGGATGGGCTTAAGATCCTTTAGATTGAAGAGCCACCTGCCTCCTTTATCGGCGGCTATTGGGCCGATAGTAAGCAGCCTAAAACTCAACCATCTCCACTAACTTTGAGCTCGGGATTATCCTTGCCATTATTCTCTGGGAAAGCATAAGTATACTACTGCTCTGATGGCGATTTGTTATCCCCGTTGAGCCTACTAAACCCTAAAATCCCAGTCCTGTGTTTAGGTCTTTTTATGTCTATTACAACTCCAGGTGTTTGCAAATGCTCGGATGTGAAAATGGTCAAAAAATTACTTCATGGGCCTAAAGGTAATGTTAATACACGTTGTAAAAAAATGTATTTATCAAGGCGGAAAACGGGTTATATTGAAATAAACGTAGTGTAATTAATCAGCTTTCGGGTGAGCATAGAAAATATAATTTCTGTTGACAGGATAGTTAATCTATTAATTATATCATTCAGTTCCTTTTTAGAATTCAATAAAAGGGTAGTTTTCTAGTGCTACATTCCTAAGAAAAACGTCCTTTTAGAAAAGAGGTTCTTATATTTAAAAACAAATTTATTTTTAATGTATTTATGATATTTCTTGGTATATTGTTTTACATTCAAAGACAACATCAAAGAAGTAAGTAGACATTTGTGGCTTTGCGATATACATGCTATTGTGTAATTGCTAATTATAAAGAGAAACTTAACATATTTATCTACAGGTGACAGAAATATAAGCATAATTATATAACCTGAAATGAAAGACCAAAATATACTAATCAAAATCATAAATAAAGCAATAGTACCAGTGTTTTTATTATTAATTTTTTTTTTTTTAAAGTGGACGGGCCTCTCTACCCTAAGGACATTTCTTGCCAGACGTGCCTTGTTCGCCAGACTTTAGAGGAGATTAGTGTAATAGTATTCTTAAAAATCGATGAATTCCAAAATTGTTCTTCCAAATTAATTATTCATTTAAAACTGAAATACAGGTTTTTACTGTTTTCTGCGCACACCTCGCTGCTAAGCAATTGGTCTAGGCATATCTGCTAAGCTAAATGCATTATTAATATCCCGTTCCACAAGTCTTCGTCCATTTAAAGTTTTAGTTATGAAGAAGATTGCTAGTTCTGGAATTGATACATTTTTTTTTAGCAAATAATATTTTTATGAATTTACCTCATACCATAGGATACTACCCGAAATAGGTAGAACGTTAATAAAGGCTAGACTAATTTTGCTATACAAAATTCACATAACCTATACTTTTCAGGAGAGCATAATGCGTGCAGGTAACCTTTTGCATCAAGAAGATGAGAACATTCATTCGGAAAAGCCACGTTTCCGGAAGAAGCGTATTTTACGGAATATAAAGGGCAATCTGTTAAAAATAAGATTAATTGTTTCTTGAGGTTGTGTATTGCTGCTGCTGGATATGGGATATTGTTGAGCAAAATGAAAATGAAGGATTATTGTATCACAATACATCAAATTCAGTCCTAAAAAAAATTATATAAGAATTAATAAATAGGTTTACTAACCCGGTCAAAAGTGTTAAGACAATTAAATAGGCTATTTAATGGGCGTGGAATTATTTGAAGTAGTTGTATCTGCATCATAAAGGGAGGTTTCATCCCCAACCCCCTACCCCGATGAATAGTCCTTTTGAATCATCTCAAGGGTGGAATAGCATCACTTCAAATACAATGAAAATCCTTCAAGAACAAAGGGACCTAACTTATCACCGTATTCATCCCTTCTCCCTTTTTAGGGCTTTCGCCGGTATTTTCAAGACTAGTACTTGAAAATTTTCGTTTACGTGTTTGCCTTGCTTCCTGTCAACATATTTATAACAACATTGGCTCAGGGAAAATGAAACGGCTTATCAGTGACACCGAATTGAGAAAAAAATATGGGAAACTCAAAACCCAACAATTTAGTATGATAAATTAATTAATTTGTAAGTTAATATGTTTTACTTTGTATAAATATGTGAAAGATTACAATATCAGAATGTGTCAATAAAGCTAATTTTCAACTCTTGCACTTTTTGAGTGGCTTCAGTTCCTTTTGTCTTAAGGTCTCCCTGAAAATTGGTTTTACCTATTGTAGATAATCCTTCATATTTATTTTTCCATGATCCATCAGTGCATATAATTATATAACTGAATCTATATCGGAAAATGTTCCACAAATATCCATCGATTCTACCAAGGACAAAACGAACATTAAAATGAAATAAATACAAACATTAGTTATTTAAGATATGACGTTTTAGCAGATATTCCTAAGGGAAATCAGCTATTGAGATTATACTTATGAAAAATGTCTTCAAATGCCCCTCGATTCTTCCCAAGTGTTGACTAAAATCGGGACCATTAAAAATTACACACACACACGTGTGTATATATATATATATATATATATATGTATTTGTCTGCTAAAGCTCTAGCGGTCACAATTTTTGTTTGATCGTTTTCAAACCCGATATTTAAATAGTTTAAGTAAAACTAAAGATCAAGTTCGTTAACAACTGTTATAGGACCATTGGGGAGGGGGGTAAAAGGGGTAAATTTCGAAAATTCGAATTATCTCCATTATAATGAGTTAGATTGAAAAATTGTTTAGAATAAATATTATTGAAGCTTTAATTACCAATGATGTTCTTATGTACATATTGTCTCTATTATGACTTTTATAAATGAATATTTGAATTTTTCCTTTTTTTCCTCCTGTTTCCTTTTTTCAGTAAACCCTTGTAATATTAACAATAAGCTAGTATATCATGAACTACATTATTCTAATTCGAAATAAGAAAATGTTCTTAGTCGGTATTTAACCTTGTCAGTTAATACTAAAGATTGGCCGAAATTGGACCCAATTTTTGTTCTATGCGTTTTTTCGTAAATCAAATATTCATTGAGTTATTCGTAATTTCTTGTTTTCAGGCTTCATTAAACCCTATTTTCAACTCATCAGTTGTTTACATAGAAGTAGAGAGAGAGTGTGAAGTGAGGTGAGATTACTAGTGTGTAATACCAGCACGTGGAAAATATTCTTAGTTTACAGAGCTTGTGAGTGACGGATTCTTTTTTAGCAGATTTCCCTTGAGGGAAATCAGCTATTGAGGTTGTACTCATGACGCGATTTTCGAAATTTTTCTTCAAATGTCCATCGATCCTACCCAGGGGATGACGAAAATGAGGTCCGTTCAAAACTGTATATCTATCTATATATTTGTCTGTTACCGCTCTAGCGGTCGCAATTTTTGTCTTATCGTTACCAAACTTGATATATAATCGTTTTATGTTAAATGATATTTGCATTTTTTAGTTTTCGGTCTTCAGTAAAGCTCCACTCCTACTCGTCTCAAATTTTCAATATTCTATTATGTAATGAAGACTTTATTTGAAGCTTAAATACCATATATTGTTCTCATTGAACTTTCAAGTTTTGAGATAAATGCAAATAAGTGGCGCACGTGGGAAATCTGCTTAGTTAACGCAGCCCCTGCGTGACGGACTTTTTGTTATAGGTTCTAAATATCATTTAATATGTTTTGAAGACAGGTATTAGTCGTTGAAATAATCATCCCTTTTGAAATGTCTGACAGAAAAATAGACACCTAATTTATATTATATGGAGGGCACTATCTTATTACACGAATTAAAGAAGTAATAAGTTCCTTGAACAAAATACGCCTGTTTGGCACAAGGGTACTTAAAGAGCCAAGTCTTGTCAATGAGATCTCGGGGGAATATATTTAATGAACTACCTAACACCTTCGAGATTATTCATCCCATAAATAAAGGCTAAGAAGTACTCGAAACTGACTATGGTATTATATTAGATTTGGTCATTATCAGAGAATATAAATATTTTATGTAAAATTACGACGTAAGTTTGTTTATATTCAGATGGAAATTTAACCAAGAGGAGAAATGGTTTGGAGCAGGGGAATTTTATACAAAATTCTATAAATATCTGTTATGCAATGCATGGATTAATGTTATGTAACCGAACTTATTGAAGAGACATTGGCCACAATTTTTTTTTCTTTATACTTTGTCTCTTTCGTGACTAAAATATTCAGTCCGTATTTTATATGAATTTTATATTCTTCCTTTGAGTCGATGCTCACAATTCGTATCCACTATATCGCGTATCGAGTTAAACGTAACTTCTATTTGTCGCCTCGCACCTTTAATAAGAGAGAGACGAACTACTGAAGATGAATTGCAACAGCTAATTCCTGTCTCAGTACTGGACTTTGACTTGCACTTGGGTTCGTAACTTTGACCAGGACGTCTATTGCTGAATAGCTCAAGGGAAATAAGATTATTTTCTCCAGAAATGAATGGGCTTTAATATATTTATTAGTTTGCAGCTATCAGAAATGCTGCTCTGTTCTAAAAAATACGATATTCCCCCCCTCCCCTAAAAAATATTATATTGCTAAGAGTCTATCAAAGTTCTTAAATATCAATTATCTTTTATAATGAAACATAAAATGTAAAAGTCCGGCACGCAGGGGATGCGTAAGCTAAGCAGATTTCCCACCTGGTGGTTCCGTCGGGATCTCATCTCACCACATATTCTCTATTTCTGTGAGAAAACCCGAGTAGTACAAGGGTGTCGGGGGGGGGGGGTCACTGAAGGCTGTAGTAAGAAAGTACGAATACCTCGCTTAATACTTGAGTTACGAAAAAATGCGTAGAACAACAATTGTAGAACTTCAATAATTTAACAAGATTGATTTTATAACATGTTACGATCCGAGTAATAATAAAACTATACACCCCTTCCCCTATTCCTGGTTCGATTTCTGCCAATCACAAATATGATCTTTAGCATTGAACAAAACGGTTAAATATCGAATATGCCATAGTTAAAATGAACAATCTGTGTGACTTTATTGTGTCAACATGCAACGGTTATTCTAGTGTGATATTTTCACCTAAACATTTTTCGTCACCCTCACGACATGAATTATAATACACAAAAACTGTTTATATTTAAAAAATGGTCACGAAGGAGCTGCTTAATTACCAATTCCTGGCCTGGGCCTAGTTATTAGGGCATATATTTTAGCTTTGGCTGTTCCACGGGCCTTTGACTCCCTAAATTCCGAAAGCTCTATGAGGTAATAAAGCAATACGGCGTGTTAAAGCAACACACTTAAATGTACATAAATCAGGTAATGCAATCAGTTGTTGTATATATATCTTAAAATTGAGATTAACTCATGTCATATATGTACCTAGTGGTGGGTTTGAATCCCCGTTAGGCAACAGGAATTTATTTAGTGACGAACTCATTAAATAAAATCCTTAGTCCCACCATGGCTAGAAAAGGGTGGCAACCTATAGTAAACCCGTCCAAATTCGATTAGCAGCATGAATTGGACGTTAATAAATGACAACATAGATATTATAATGATAATCTGTGAACAAAGTAATAGCGTAGGGTTGAATGTATGTATTGTATTATTGAATACTATGTTCACAGGAGTATGCACACTTCAGGCTTACCGAAAAGGATCTTGTTTTATTTTGTCTTTTTTGTTACCATTTACAACGAATCGAAATGATTTGAATGCCGTTTTGAGTAATTGGGTCTTAAGAGTGACTTAAATAGTTTCTATCATAGTGGATAATCTTTATTAATACCTATGTCGCGTACATAATTCATACGTACTAGGCTCTAGGGGCTCAGATAACAAATGAAACATATTTAAACACATGACAAGATTAAGATATTTAGACGAAAAATAAGATATTAAATTTGTTTTACCTAAAACAGGTAAAGAAAGGAAGAAGGTAAAGGACATTTAAAAGCTTGTTATCCTTTCCAACTAACAACTAACATGAAGATATTCAGTTAACTTTAAATTCCTAACAGTATTCAATTCCAAAAAAGAAAATGAAATGAAATATCATCTTGCTAATTAGCTCGGAAAGAAAACTTCTTTTTATTGGCAGATTTCCCCTAAGGGAAATCAGCTATTGAGGTTGTACTCATGACGCGATTTTCGAAATTTTTCTTTAAATGTCCATCGATCCTACCCAGGAGATGATAAAAATGAGGTCCGTTCAAAACTGTATATATATATATATATATATATATATATATATATATATATATATATATATATATATATATATTTGTCTGTTACCGCTCTAGCGGTCGCAATTATTGTTTAATCGTTACCAAACTCGATATTTAGTCGTTTTATGTAAAAAGAAAGATCAAGTTCGTTAATGGCTGAAATCGGACCAGTGGGAGGGGGGGGGTTTAGAGGGGAGGATTTTCGAAATATCTCCGTTAGTATACGTCGGATCGAAAAATATTACAGAATCAATCTTATTGCAAATTAAATTTACTATAAATATTGTTCTATACATTTATTCTGTATCTTGAATATTAACTGAGATATTTGCATTTGTATTCTGCATGTGTTCGGCAGCAGTGGCTATGTTCGGACTTTCCGCCGTGAGCTCTGGCGGCCGTTTTCGTAACTATTCGTCCCTCGTGAATAGGTTTAGAGGTTTCTTACTACTACAGCTGTTATTAGGCAGATTTCTCTATTGTAAAACTTCACGTGGGAAATCTGCTTAGTTTACGCAGCCCCTGCGTGACGGACTTTTATTATTGTATTTAATCTTAATTTAATGGATATAAAATCGATAAATATTAATAATATAGAGGCTGACTCATTTTAAGCCGTTGAAAACCTTCTTAAGGACTTTATTTAGCTTATTTGGAAAATTCCATTATTGTTTTCTAGGTGACTAGGTAGATTAGTATCCAAAATAATAGTAACAATAAGCTCCAGCGTTCTCTTCCTAAATTATGTTAATTTTCTCAAACCTGGAATTAGAGTTCTCATGCAGACAAGTTGGTCCGCAAATCCCTCTAACTGACAGCTGGCTTTACTAAGCTTTATATGTTTTGACAGACTTTCGTTGTAATGTGTCATGAAGACAAAATACTATGATTTAATTCTATCTATTATTTTTAGTCTTTTCTATACAACTCATCCGTAGACTAATTTCAGCAAGGAACATTCAATTGCCTGTTAACGAATGTCCATTTTTTTTTTGTAATGCATCAGCAGTTCTTTATTACATATTCGGGAGTAAACGACATTGTGGAAAGAATGAAACTTTGCTGACACTGATTATCAAGCAAGGTTAACTGATTGACGTAGTTGACTCAGCAAACTCGAGATTTTTCACCTCTGGCAGTTTTGAGTTTCTCACTAGCTTAAGTCAGGAAAACCCCATTATCGTGTAAGCTGGTTCACCGCGCCCGGAGAAGGAGGGAAATCCAAGTATTTTCCCCCTCTTGGAAAGGAATTACTAGATCTTGCATTTCTAATTCACTTAATCGATCTAGAGCCCGAGTCCTCATCCTATCTATAATGCCGACTGTATGTTGACACTTCAGATCTCATCAAATATTATTCGAGATACGTCGAGTAGGTGATAGGATTACCTCGAGTCTACTCTCTCTCGCTTGCTTTTTCTCTCTCTCTCACTCTGCCCTCTCTCGCTTTCTCTCTCTCTCTCGTCTAATCGAAACGGATAGGAAGAGCAAGCGCGTCAAGTGGCGAACTGCTGGGAACGACTGAGGGAAGCCGATTCTGAGCCGTGAGCCCCGCCTCGAGAAACGCATAATTAAATAAGGCAACGGGAAGATTAGTTCTCTCCTGAGAGATTCCTCCCACTTTCCCCCAGTTTTACCTTAAAATACAAATCTAAGCCTTTCGAGCAAGTAAGTTGTTGCCGGCTTTAACATTTAATCGCTCTGACTCTTGCTAAGCCCAGAATTCATTTATGTTACTGAGATAGCTCCTTTACACTAAGAGTGTATACAATTTCACTTTCTCATTCATATCTTATTTTAAGTTTAAAGTTATAATTTCAATTTATTTTGTCAGTCTTTCTATACATTAGGTTTGAATATATTTTGGCTGTGCTCAATGAATATACCGGAAGCAATAAAATGAAACTCATTGACTAATAGTAATAAATTAGTCTTTTAACGAAGTACGGATAACAAAAACTCTTACCTATTGCAGGAAGGGCGATTCCAGGTTGAGGATCTGTTGATATATTGTTAACATAACTTGTCAAGAGGTACAGTGAGATGCTTATATTAATTAAAATTTGTTAATCATTTTCTCAAGGAGCCAATGAAATGAGGAAAAGAAGGCGAAGAGACTAAACACGGCGGAAGGGCTACATATAAAGCTGGACAGAACGGAGAAGGGAGAAGGAAATATTAATAAGAAGGAAGAGGCGGCTAGGCTTCGACATGTTAGTGACGGGGCCTTGTCGTCTCTTCGGGGACAGAGTTCAGTCGCCCCGCGGTCGTGGTCCAGACTAAACAGCTATAATCAGGTACCTCCTACATCTCTCTTATCTCTATTATTAGTGTAGGGTGGTTTATTTATTATATTTTAGATGTCTTTTGCATTACAATTCGTCTGGTGTGCATTTCAAGGTTTTTTCCCCACTGTGATACGTTAATATAGTTTTCCTAACTGAAATTTGTTCTGTTTTTTAATTTATAGTTTGATTTTAAGCTTTTATCTTTGACATACGCTTATCGTTTTTAACCTTTTAATTAAATTCTCTATTGTCTTTATCCTGGATTTATTTTGGTTTTAATGTTTTTATTTTTGTTTTTGTTTTGTGACTGTTTTTTACAATATTGGTCATGCTATGATTGTTAGAAGGACTTAAGGTTTTTGTTTGTCAGCAGGCACTGACGATGGAGCGCTGACTCCGAAAGTGCACTTTGCATCAAATTAAAAACAATAGTAGAGGACAAGGCCTTTTTATTGATCCTTATGAAAAGAATGAGGTATTAAGAAGATATAATTTAAAATGAATATTATGGCTTTTATACAATGGATCCAGATTCTGAGTTCTTGATATTTATAATAGAATCTAATACTTATCTTTTTCCAATAACGGTACTTCAAGCGTCATCAATCAATGTAACCTCTCTCTACCTACCATTAGTGACTAATTACTTATCAATGATTGCTTTTTAATGTTTCTAGGAGCCATTGAATTAATGAAATATGATTTAGATTGCGAGATGTTTTTGTGTTTTAGATGAAATATTTAATGTTCCACTGATGCTTTAAGGCTTATCACATCCTATAATTCAAAGATTAGCCATGTAGGATAATACCTTGATTATAAATAAAGGGAATGGCCTAGAAATGTATTTCCAGAAGAGCAGAATAAATAATAACTTAACTAGCATCAGGGCTAGGAAACTTTAGTAACATACTAATTATTGATAACCCGACTCAATCAGGTTTCAGTAAAATAAAATCGTCGTTTATTTTGAAGCAATTATTTCGCTTGAGAATTAGTATAGTTGCCAATAATAAAGTATAGAAGTATTAGTTAGTAGTAGTATTAGTTGTAGGTGGAGCAGTTCATAGCATTTTCAAAAATTCGATTCATAATTTCAGTAGAACTCTTTTCTTACTCTTTATACATAGAAACAAATTTCATTTTGCAGAAACAATTTTCGAACCGATTATCGAAAAACAATCAGATGTGGATTGAGGTGTTTATGTGCTGTATCTGTATTGGAAAAAGATGAAGGCTTCACCGCAACATTTTCTTCCTAGTTTTCCTGTATATCTCCGAGTCATTTCTTTACTTTATATAAGGAGAATGGGATATATTGCTTTTATATCTACACATATAAATAAAACCATAAAGCTTCTCTGAAACTCTATTTAAAGAACATGGGAACAATTACATGGAAATAGGAATTCATGTTCGTCTCGTCTAACAATACTTGTTAAAGTCACCAAGGTGTTCCTTGACAATATATATTTCTCCCCAATGCACAATGTAGACCATATGGGAATTCAATATTCTAACTAAAGGGCGGAGAGGTTACTATGGAATCGCAACAGTCAAATTCGTATAATATTATCTATTCTCTAGAAAAATGTTATTTTAATTTGTACAATACTAGCTTTTAAATTCCAGAACTTCACTGGCCATACAAGTGACTGGCCTGTATGGAAAGGTTTGCTTATTTTTTTTTAATTGGATATTTTAATAGTAGCTACTTTATGCTTTACAAAATAAAATATTAAGTTCTGTTTTTTATTTATTTATTAGTACTAAGAGGTTTTAATTTCATAATTATGATACCCCACTACAAGTATAATGTTGTTGTTTTAGAAAGGGTGCACTTGGTGACTTGTTACCTTGAACAGTAAGTTATAGTTTTTACCGAACAAACAAGAGAACGAAGACCATTGGCTGCCCTTTCCATTAAACATGAGGCTATCAAACAATAAAGGCATCAGGAAGAGTATTGATAGAGATTTAGGAGGAGTGGCTAATTTCGGGCTTTGTTCTTCTACAGCCATCTTTCCCACTGTTTTTCTAGAGTATCGGATTCAAACGGGAGAATTCGACTGGGGAGAACTCACGCATTTTAACCTCTTGACCCTCCCCTCCCCCTGGCTTGAAACAATTACGAAATTCGGATCATGAGCACACTGTCAATAGCAAAATTTCCCTTGAGGTAAATTTTCTAGAACAGTGTAACCCAGGGATGAGCAACACGCGGCCCGCGGCCCGCTTGCGGCCCTTTCAACATATTTATGCGGCCCGTTAACTGTTAACTAGGAATATTAGAAATTCTTGTGTTTCTTGAAAGGCGTGAGTGCAATATTAATGTCAAAAAGGTAATATTAGAGTTTTTTTATTCAAAATTAATTTTTCTTACAAATTGTTTTAACTTTCAAATTTTTAATCCATAATATCATGTCGGAAAAGCAAATGAAAAAGCGGAAGGTTGCGGATGAGCACAGACATTACTTAGAAATGTGGAAATTTGATTATTTTTTCACTTTCCTCAAAGATAAAGCTGTATTCTTAATATGCTCAGAGACTGTGTCGACGTTAAAAGAATATAACATACAAAGGCATTAGGACACACAACATGAACAACAATATAAAAACTTAACGGGGCAACTACGGATAGATAAGTTTAATCAAATGGAGAAAACTTGGGAAAACTACAGATTATTTTTAAAAATGAAGCTAATTTATCAAATACAGCAGGTTAAGGCAAGTTTTATTGTCAGTCAAATACTGGCAAAAAAAAAAATCAAAACCTTTGTTAATAGAAGGAATTCCTGAAAGATTTAGAAACTTAATATGGCGACGTGGTTTTCAATACCGAAGTATGTTGGCTTAGTAGAGGGGCAATGCTAAAAAGAGTATACAACTTAAAAAGTGAAATATAATTGTTCTTGGATATGAAGGGATATACCTTTCCTCATTTTGGTAATAAAGAAAGGATGTGCGATTTTGGGTTTCACATCGACTTGACTCAGCATCTCAATGATCTTAATGTGGAACTTCAAGGCAAAGGACAGTTTATTTACAATTTGCATTATAAAAATTTTAAAATTTAAATTGGCCCGTTGATTAAAAAGGTTGCTCACCCCTGGTGTAACCTATGGATAACCTCTCCGTAGTAGTTACTTAACGATTCATTGCAATACTAAACCCGCACCACTGATCTGTATGAAAGGAATTGCCGGTCAGGTTTGTACCCTAGATGGAGGAAGTGTAATCTATTCAACAGCTGTTTAGGTAGAAATAAAGAAACAATGAGGGACGAGATGGCCATAAGATTTACCATAAGGGAATTACATGCATATAGACTGAATATACTCCCTTGTACAATTTGAGAAAAAGGAGGGGGGAATAACTAATTTGTTTTTCTCTCTCTCTCACTTCTAGTGCGCGCGCGAGCGACACACATGGGCACACACACACACTCACAGTAAAGCTCAGGGACCACATTTTCTTCACCTACTCAGTTGGATGGGTGGACATTTAATTTTGTTCTACGAAAATCGGTCCATGGTTCTAAAATCAATATTTTACCTAATACAAAATATTCTTCACAATTAAGATACTTTTGCCACTAAACTGAAGTACATTTGAGAATATTGGATCCACAATATGAATGATAGAAAGTATGTTAAAATAAAGACATTTTACACATTTCAGTTCGTTGAAGGCAATAACCACACACGAGATCGCTTTCAGATACTGATTTGTAAGCACATACACCATATTCATTTATTTATTCATACAATAATCGCATTTTGCAACTGGGGCGATTTAGCGACGAATCAGTTATTTACAGCATAATAATTAACATATTCAATATATAACATATTCAACATATAACATATTTAACATATAATTATTATATTTACGTAAGTATGCTCATTTCTGCAAATATTTTCAGTATTGCCCTACATTATAATTTTTTGAAAATGTTGTTTTGTTTCAAGTAGTGTAATACGCGGTCTATATACGGGCTACAGTCATGTAGTAATTCAGTCAAAGTGTATGGTAGGTCTATGTGAGTCCTTAAATAGCAGTCAGTAAGTATATGTTTTATAGTAAGTCTACAGTTACAGTGTTGGCAGTAGGGTTCGTCTTCTCCAGTAAGTAGGTAAGTGTGAGTTAGTCGTGAATGGCCAATTCTCAACCTCGTTAAAACTACTTCTTCTCTTCTAATTGGCCTTTTTGAGGAAGGCCATTCACCAAGTATATGTTTCAGTTCTCGAAATTTGTTATCAGTTGTGGTAAACCAAGTTTTCTGCCATGAATTGAGTATCATATGTTTTGCTTGGGCTTGAATATCTTGGTGTGTACAGTATGTGTTGTCGTGAGTTCTTTTTTGAGTAGCTAATTTGGCAAGTTCGTCTACTTGTGTGCTTTGTTTAATGTTTGTATGTCCGGGTAACTAGTACATAGTTATTATTTTGTACAATGTCTGGATTTTGTGTAATATGTACGAGATGAGTGGATGTGAACTATATATGTTTTTTTTTTGAATGTAATGAGCTAAGAGAGTCAGTGCAAATTATGTGTCTGTAGTTTCAGATATATTGTCTATCGCAAGTTTCAGGGCTTCAAGCTCAGCTGTGTATATATGCTAGTCTCATCTGGCAGCTTTATTTGAAAGTTAGCTGATCCAACAATTGCAGCTGCCCCTACTCCTTGGCCTGTTTTGGATCCGTCTGTGTAAATAAATAGGTCATGTTTCTTGTCTGTTAGTGGAGAAGTAAAATGTTTTTGGTAATGATGGTCAGAAGTCGGGTTAGAGTCAAGTCAAAACTCAGTTTGTCAGTTTTCCAAGGATAGTGGAACATACACCATAAACATAGACAGTACAATATAGACAGTGTGTCGTCAATAAAAATGTCTTTTATTAATTATTATTTCCACCAAAAGGAGATGGACGGATTAACTAAATCCGTGAGGAGACCCTATTGTTGATATCTGGATTCTAGAAGTTCAATTTCACTCTTTAGAAATTCTAAATCCATATATAACAGGTGTCGATGTGACATATGAAATTCTGTACTTTAAAGGTTGCTTATGTGGAACCACGTTGGACTTCTGACAGCAGTTTAGAACACTTTTAACTCAGTATGAACAATTTCATTATCGTCCTTATCACTGGTTAATGGGATTAAAAAAAACAAAACAAATGAGCGGATTAACACGACTTCTCGAATGAAAGCTATAATCATATCTAAATATATATCTAGGGTTTTAGGATAGAACTAGTAGTGGATCAGATTAACCTTTAATATACAACAATTGTGTTTCTATTGCGTTTAGTCATTTGCACAATATTAATAATATTTATTTATTAATATCTCCCATAGAAAGTGAATGATGTGTGTTAGATAGTGACGAGGTTTTCAAGAAGGAAACCAAGGTAGTTGTACAAAGAAGCACCAGATTATGTTCATAGAACCATACTATAAATATACCTGTAAAAATAAATATGAGGCCACGTGGGATAATACATTTGATGACATTCAAAGTAGCTTTTATGCTTTCTTAGAGCCAAGGGATTTGAAATACAGTTTAAGCGCCGTCCTGAAAAAAATATAGGACCATCGAGTTTAACCAACGAAGTATTTCTCCGACGTCGGAATCGGCTTATTGAAGCTTTGTTGGGAATGTAGGGATTACTGGGTTACCGCGGCGCGGAAACCATCTGAAAACCCCGATTGTAATGCCGGGGTAGATTTGTGTTTGTTAAACACAACATCCATTGCTGGAAGCCGGGGATACTTCTGTAATCCCGGGGAACAAGCCTCAAAATCTGGAATTAAACTTCATTCGTCCTGCAAATTATGTATTACAAAAGTAGTAGTGGCCCGGCAAAACGGCGGGGTTACTCAGATATTTGAAGGTGGGAACAGCTGTCACTGGAGTTGAGATTAAGGGCATTAAGGTAGAGGGTGGTGGCCTTAGCAGACATTTTGTTATAAAGAGGATGTGGCCCCTGAATCACTTAGCATATTTAATAGCATAATCGGCTCTCCATTTTCCTTGTCGGATAAGCAAGGGCTGAAATCACTTTCCACGGAAGAGAAGGTCTCTTTAAAGAGGGCGAACTTTTAAATCATTTTGGTTTTCGTGTAAAGGACTTTAAATATATCTTTATTCCAAATAAAAATAATTTTATATAACATTTATAAGCTTCTACCTTTTGGTGGTAACATATCCGAAATATTTAATATCATTTGAGGGGAAAGGGTTAGAATTTACACAAACATTATTTCTCCTTCATACACTTTAATATAACTCAACATGCTTAGCGTTCTTATCTTCGACGTCTCATCAGAAGTACATCATCCTTAATACTAAAAACAGCTCATGGCCTAGAGCAGGGGACTCCAAACTACGACCTGAGGGCCACATCCGGCCCGCGGACAGATTTTGTCCGGCCCGCGGAGAGCTAGCATACTTCAAAACTGCTTTTAGAGAACATATTTTTTATAGCAAATTAAAGTTAGTTTACTGAAGTATTCTAATTTTATGTTGAATAATTATTAATATGCCATCTACATTGATATGGTCATGGGCTAATTACTCATAACATTGAAGTAGGCTTATTGTTATTGTTTTTGAGATAAGTTGGATAAAAAAACACAGAATTGTAATGAGTAAAGACATGTATAATAGGCAAAAAATTTAACTTCAGTATATAATACCTAACAAATTATTGAAATGAATCCAACTACTACAGGTACTATCTATTTCCCCTTGTGTCCACTCCTCATGGCTCGTACTCTACGACTAATCTAGAAATTACAGATAATGACAGGAAAATTAATAATATGCAGTGTTGCCGTTTTGCGGACTTAGTCCGATTTGCAGCCTTTTTTAAACGTTGCGTACTTTTTCGGACTTCTTTTTTCATCAGTGGACTATTTCACTTTTTACCACCGGCAACAATGATAATATGGTTTTGGCCCTCGGAACTTACTGGAGTAATCAGTATGGCCCTAAGGCTGGAAAGTTTGGAGACCCCTGCCCTAGACCATATGTGGGCAACCACCGGCCCGCCGTGAGATTTGATTCGGCCCGCAAGACATTTTGAAAAACCCAATTAAACAAAAATATTACACTACTTACTCCAAATGAGGAAGATGAGGAGAGATTTGTGCGTTTGGCAGTACTTATAAATGCGAACAGTTCTTTTCAATGATGAAAATTAATAAATCAAAACATCGTACACGGCTGATATAGAATTTATAAATAGGTATAACTTTTTTTAATCGTATACAATTTATTGTCGCATTTTGTTATTATACATTTTTATGAATTTTCCATACTTCATAAAATTGTTGATTTGTTTCTTTCGAATTGATCTCTTGCTCATTGTTTACATTGTGGTTTATGTTTTTGTAAGTATTAAGCTGCAAAATATGCGATACTATCTACGAATAAAGGATATTCTAAATTCCAAAACGATTGTAGTGGACGGCGAAGTGGTTGGTGTGTTAAATGAAGACTTACCACGTAGAGCTTCCGATCCAGGTGCTAGCTCACATTTATCAGCTGTTCTCTTAGTTGGCTGTAAATCTCCCTTTGGCCCCAGACCTGCCAACCTCAAGAAAAGAAATATATCACCCACAGTCTGCTCCTACGCCTTGTTTTCCTATCTCTCTCCATGTGCCCTGATTCGAGCTGTGATTAGACAAAGAGGCGGTCAATTGGTGGATTCTGTACAGGAATCATATAATGGACGCTTGAGAGTCCGAGTTTGTGTGTGTGTGTGGTGTTGTGTGTGTGTGTGCGCGTGTTGTTGTGTGTGTGTATGTGTGTGTGTGTGTGTGTGTGTGTGTGTGTGTGTGTGTGTGTGCGTGTGTGTAAGTGTGTGTGAGAGAGAGAGAGAAATATTTTTTATTTTTCATAATTATAACGGGCGTACGGAATACCGTACCGTAATCTGCTAATAAGCATATTTCCCTTGAGGGAAAATCAGCTATTGAGGTCGTACTCATGACGCGATTTTCGAAAAATTTCTTCTGTGTGTGTGTGTGTGTGTGTGTGTGTGTGTGTGTGTGTGTGTGTAAACTCTCTAACGCTCGCAATTTTTTTTTGATAGATACCAAACTCGATATATAAACTTTTTATGCAAAAAGACACACAAAGATCGTTAATGTCTGAAAACGGACCAGTGGGAGGGGGGGGGGTGGTTAGAGGGCGGGAAAATTCGAAATATCTCCGTTACCATACGCAGGATCAAAAAATTGTATAGAACCAATCTTATAGACAATTACATTTACTATAAATATTGTTCTATACATTTATTCTCTATTTTGAATATTAACCGAGATATTTGCATTTTTATTAAGTGTAACGGACGCGGGGGTTCCCGCCAAAAGCTACTTCGGCTGTAACTGTTGGGCTCTCGTATGGAGATTTCTCTATTGTATAACTTCACGTGGGAAATCTGCTTAGTTTACGCAGCCCCTGCGTGACAGACTTTTCTGTCTTATTTAATACATTTTTTCCAAATAGGCTTAACTTCTGATATGATGTGATTCTGTCTTACTACTGCTTAATTTTCAGAAAATCTTAAAGTTTTTGATATTTGAATAAATTCATTTTTAATTGGTTTTTGAAGTTTAAACTATCTTTTACCATTTGATATAGATTTATGCAATTATATGCCGGAATACTTCACAATTACAGTTTACCTACATCTTCTAGAGAGTGTTTCTTCTTACACATTTACCTTTTCATATCTCAGCTTCTAGTCAAAACTACAACGTGAAATGTGTTGTATATGTTACTGTACTACAGCTTTTTTTTGTATATGTTACTGTCCAGAATTTGAGATTTTTATATTTAGCCCCATCTGAGATATTAGCCCATAAAAATGACAATTTTTGAAAATTTTAAATTATTGAATTCTTTTCCCATAAATAGGGTGCAAGCCAGAGCCAGAAATTTTGGGGGTTACAATTAGATATACTTGGTAACGAATTAAAAAAAAAAAAAAATTGTATATTCTCAACCTTCCCAAGAAACATAACTCTTAACAACTGAAAAAAAAGGATCAGAAATACCAAAATATAGTCTCTAATGTTAACCCTAAACCCTAAGTTGGGGTAGAAAGTGTATGAAAAATAAAATGGAGCCCTTTATTTTTTGAATAGTTTTTCTTTTGTCCCATAGTGATAGGACAAATAGTTTAGGAGATACAGGTGTTGGCGTAAACGCTTGGATTTAACCATTCACCGAACAAAAATGCCCACGTAAAACGTTTAAAATGTTGATTTTAAACTTCCGAAATGTAAGTGTATTATATAAAAAAAACATATTTTTTAAAAACATTGTTGCAACAAAATTAGTATTTCCTGGAAGACATGAAATGGATTTACCCTCAACTAAGCTTAAAACATAGGTAATTAAAAAATAGGTTAAATAACTTAAATCAGTGAATTTAATATGAATTGTTTTTCACCAATTAAAGGATGCGACAATTACATCTTGATGGAATTAATTTCATCTTATGATTTGAAATTCAGGTGAAGTTAAAGCACTAGGTGTAGCGAGTGACGCTTGATGAAAGTTGATAACTATCTTTTCGCCCTTCTTTTGGCTTTATAATATTAATGGCTGTTTATTCCAATAAACAATATATAAAAAATATAAAAATATGGAATAAGTTATTAATATTTTGCAAATTTAATTGGCGGTCCGTTTCACATTCAATATACAATATTTCTTCTTAATATCAGCCAGTGTTTTTTTTTTCCATTTTTAATATTTAATTAAAAATCCAAATTCATTAGTGAGAGTCAAACATATTTAGAATATTTGAATTTTCAATGGATAATTATGTATTCAGCTCACTGCATTCATTATTTCGGGAATGTGTTGCATCTCCACAGAATTAATTTAATTTAAATTATTCATTACTCCAATTTATGAGTTACATTAATTGAAAATGAACTTCGTATACGTATGGTAATGAGAAGATAGAGATGAGTTTTTAATTTTTGATGTTTCAGTCTGTTTTATTTGTTAGAAAATATTTAATTTTTCCTTCCGTCATTGAGATTTTCAAATTCCTAGTAAATTTACTTAGAAGATGTAGGTTAGCGAAGAGTCTAGTTGCCTGTTTATCATTACCAACGTTTAAATGTTTTATCTAAAGCTGAAATCATGGACGTAATTGCTAATATTGAACCAAGAAGAATGGGAGAGGGTTTAGAGAAGGCTTATTAACTGCAATCCCAAATATCTCCGTTATTATTAGTTGGGTAAAAATTATTATACAGCAAATATATGTCTTCCCCTATTGAATTTTAAGAGATTTATACGTATTTTTGTTAACACTTAACAACTTATGCTCAAGTAAAAAGCAAATATCCTTCAATGACCTTTTCATTTGTCTCTCTCTATATAAATAAATAATTTTTCCTAATTCCTTCAATTTTAGGTGATATGTATATACATACTCGCTGGTTTGTGCGACGGGGTGCCTTTTAAGGTTGAAAACTTCAAAAATTCAAAAGTATTTCCGTTTCAAACATTTGAGTTTATAATGAATATATGAATTGTCTATTTATGGATTATAATTAGTAGTATATCTTGTAGACGATAGAGCGCTTGTGCTAGTGCTTTCATATAATGCAAAAATATATTCATAATGTCTTTTCCATAAACTCCCGTTCCTTTATATGTTTTTAGACATTAATAAACTTTTATTAGCAGATTTCCCTTAAGGGAAATCAGCTATTGAGTTCGTACTCATGATGCGAGTTTCGAAAAATTTCTTCAAATGTCCATCGATCCTACCCAGGAGATGACGAAAATGAGGTCCGTTCAAAATTATATATCTATATATATATATATATATATATATATATATATATATATATATATATATATATATATATATGTATATATATATATTTGTCTGTTAACGCTCTAGCGGTCGCAATTCTTGTTTGATCTTTACCAAACTCGGAATTTAATCGTTTTATGTAAAAAGGAAGATCAAGTTCGTTAATGGCTGAAATCGGACCAGTGGGAGGGGGGGTTTAGAGGGGGGATTTTTGAAAATTCAAAATATCTCCGTTATTATGCGTCGGATCGAAAAATTGTATAGAATAAATCTTATTGCAAATTAAATTTACTATAAATATTGTTCTATACATTTATTCTGTATCTTGAATATTAACCGAGATATTTATTTATTTAGTTTACGCAGCCCCTGCGTGACGGACTTTTTTGTATTTATGGAGTATAGTACTAACTTTATGGAGTATAGTAGTGCACTAACGCCTTCACCATAATAAGCCATACCAACATTTCTAGGGACGGGCAGGAGTGGGGGTTATAAGGGAGGCCTGAAATTAAATATAGAGATATTTCGTTTCCTATTGGGGTTTCGGCAAATATGCACATAACAAAAGTTGTCTATTTTGTTAAGCTGTTGTTTTGTTACTGAAGTATAAAGGCGTTATACGGTAAATATTATAGCGGGAGTCAACAATTTTGTTGGGCACTAACGATTGAACCGAAATTAACAAAACTCGGTATGTGAATTAGCAATAATTCTTCCGTGATTATAAGCTATATTAAAATTTGTAGTTCCAAACGGGAGTGGGGGTTATGAGGGGGGCCTGAAATAAAAACGATATTTCATTGTCTACTTGTTTTTCGATAAACGTGATCATAACAAACGTTGATTACTTTGTTATTTAGAGTTACTTTTGTTTTATACATTTTTTTCGGGAACAATGTATGAAGCAAGTAATTCGCGTAGAAATATTGATATGTTCACAATTCTTTACAATATCAACTATCAGGTACCTCACCTGGAATTATAAATTCAAATCTATGTTAATATTTTGTCTTTAATAATTCAAATCTATCCACTATGCACAGGAGACGGGAAATACGACAATATGGGGGACATTGAAGTCTTAAATAAAAAATGAATTTTATTATTAACAAATCCGCCGCAACGACGGGTATAGACCCTACACACTGCGACGGGTAAATGTCAAAATATGGTGCAAAATAAAGCCTTGCCAAAAAAATACCATCACCATTCAGCCTCAAATGAATTCCCGGGCGAAGCCGGGTATCTGAGCTAGTATTATATATATTCGTTTATGGAGGTCTGATTTTTAATATGACGTCTTTACGTCGAGCATAAATTACATAAATTGCTTACTTGGGTCGGAGTTTCTATACAATGGGCAAACAGCGTGTACAATGTCTATTGAGGTGTTGTAAACCAGCACAGCTTGACCGATTTCAGACTCTAATATTGTAATTGGACAATGTTGTAAGAGACAGTTTCTCTGTCTACTTAACATAGGACACTTTTAGTGGCCATATGTTTGCTGGTTTTTAGGGGCGACTGATGAAGCAAGTCCAAAGAGATAGATGCTGAATTCATCTTTGATCCATAGCACATCTCGAAATTCGAAAATATCTATATATCCTTTTTTTAGGGGAACTCCCTTAAGGAAATTTCTCGTATTTCACTTAGGGAGAAATAGAGACTAGAAGCGTGGAAGTAAGGGATCTGAAAATATTTATGAATTATCTGAATACATCAATGGATAACATTAAAAATCCATGAATAAAAAAAAAAATATTAATATAAACAGAGAGTATCCCATCCTACATCGTTCAGCCTTTCAACGAGACAGCCTCTTCATCTTTGTTAAGCGCGAGATAATCTCCAACCACTACCTTTTAAATTCAAATTATTATTTGAGCTTATCAAATCTGTTTTGTGCTCTCCTCTTACATCCATCATCATTCATTTTGTTCCTAAAGAAAAACATTACTTATATAGGGACAGTGACGGCTAAAAATGTTGGCTGATATAACATAAGTATAACATAATGCCATAGCAACGAGATTCTTATCATAAAAATAATTCTTTTTTTTTTCAAATATTTGTTAACTTCTTTTATTCAGGATATAAAAAAACTGTAATTACACTCATAAGGGATAATTACATCGTTGATAACCAAATGAAGTTTAAAATAGTCCATCAAGCAGGGGTGCGTAGACTAAGAATATTTCCCACGTGAAGTTAAACAATAGATAAATCTATATAATGGTAACACATTAGCACTGTCAATATCAAGTGAATAAATACAGACGAAAATAAGAAACCTCCCGATCTGAAACGTAAATAACAGGTATGCCAACTTCTAACCGGAGGGAAAAACAATTACTAATATATTTCAGAATATAACATATTAATTTTATTGAAACCTATTTACTAAATCTAGTACTGTTATTTATAATGTATCAGAATAATTTTTATCTCTTTCAATCAAGTTTTAGTAGTCCTAGAACTTAAGACGGGGGCCCCAGATTATATTTGCATTTATCTCTTATAATAGAGGTCTCTTGAAAACAATATAAGGTATTTAAGCTTCGAATAATATGCTTTATTACATAACAGAGTATTTATGTAACATGAGTAGAAGTCTGAAAACTGAAAAATGCAAATATCTCGGTTAAATTCAAGATAGAGAATAAATGTATATAACAATATTTATAGTATATTTAATTTGAAATAAGATTTGTTCTATACAATTTTTCGATCCGACGTATAGTAACGGAGATATTTTGAATTTTCAAAAATGCCCCTCTAAACCACCCCGCCTCCCACTGGTCCGACTTCAGCCATTAACGAACTTGATTTTTCTCTTTAAAAAAATAAAAAACGATTAAATATCGTTTTCTTCTTCCCTTTGTTGGAAGAACCCCTTGGAACGCGAGGCAGGTTTGGAACTCAATGGTGGCCACGATTGGAAATAGTATGCAATTTCTTTCCGATAGGTCTGTCTAGACTTCCTACAATTTCTGGCCCTCATTTACAATCTAACATAACTTGTATAACAATTGTGCCTACATAATTTGAATGATAACTAGGCACTAATGGTAATTTACGCAGTGAACCTTTATATTTCGCTTGTAAAATCATCAGTTTCAATATTAAAAAAATATGGCATTAACCCAAGATAATAAATCGTATAAAGAGGCCATCGATAGGCAGGGAGAGAAAAGAAAGATGGCCTGATCCCAGCCATTTTTCGTCATCTATAGCCCGTCATCTATAGAATGCGTCGCTATAACCTTTCTTCTATTCACTGGATCCTTTAACAGCTCCATAATCTGGGCTAATCGCTGTTTCATTTCAAGAGCTTCAAATATACATTTGAGCGGATTTAGCATATCTAATACTACATACTACTAGTATAGGTTTATCGTAAGTAAATTGCAGGTGGTAGTGCTTTTTATGAAATTCCTTTTGCTAGATACGAAGTTTTTTTCATAGTAACCCTATGAGTAGTTATTTATTTGAATACATGTTCCATTACCACATAGCATAGTACATGTATGATTATGTTTAAATACATTTTTATTTTACAATATATATATATATATATATATATATATATATATATATATATATATATATATTTATACGTTAATCAACCAGCTAATCAAATATAATATATAAAAAATATTATAAAATAATATGTATATTAAAATAAGTAAGATAATTACAAATAAAATTAATAAATGAAAAAAAAATCAATAAAGTTAAACTCAACCGATGTTTAATTTGCGAGTCTATGTAAGGTAAATATATTGAATTATAATTCCCATTCCTCACAATCAACTTTACATTCTAATGTATTTTTGCTACTTCCATATCTGTACTGTTGATAAACTTTATAAGTTCTTTATTATATTTATTAAATACAAGGTTCTGGTCAATTACTTCCTTTTAAAATTATTATTATTAAATTTGATCTATTCTGATCAAATTTTCAACAGTCAGAAAGTATATATGTAAAAAAGTTTGTGTTGGCTGTGAGTCGCAAGTACACTTTCTTGAATTTTAAATCTTGTTAAATAATGTCCTGTCTGTCCATGTTCCGTTAGAAATTGTGTGCATTTGTGACGGTGGCTCTTAATTGTGTTGTAGTTGTTGTGAGTTATATTTGGTTTGTATTGATGTAAGCTGTAAGTTAGTCGGAGTAAACACACTTGATGAATGAAGGAAGAAGGTAGAGAGATTTGGGAATAATTAAATGTAGATAGGGTTTGTTCTTACTTCAAAACGTTGATGCCATGAAATGGTAAATGACCTGCTTTTCTAAAGCCATGAAATGATTCCCCGAATCGCCAAGAATAATAATTTTACGTAAATTCTTTACATCGGAGCACGTTAATGAAAATCTTCCCTTTGTTTTAAAGCTTCGTTTTTTGACAAAAATCTAAGAGGTAGAATTAAGGATTAGAACAAACAAACGTTGATCTGGGAGAGCTGATCCTGTCATCTTGATCCTTGTTCATCCCCGGGATGAAGACCATTCATAACTCCCCCAGGGACTCTGATTAAGGATCTGAAGAACCTTTCGCTAAGAGGGCCCTCTAATTAGTTGCTGCTACACAGGCTTTAATAAGGAGGCCGATTAGCGCATTCAGGCCTACGACTTACATTATAACTCCACTCGAGCCTTGTGATAAATCCCGTAGGCCTCTGCGTTTCCACCTTAATGACTAATGAATGTAGTATCATCAGAACTAATCAAATTAAACCCGGGTCAGCGAATAGTGAGCATCAGGAATATGCTTAAATAACCGAAGTCCGTCACGCAGGGCCTGCGAACACTAAGCAGATTTCCCACCTGAACACAACACCAGTGTGAATATTAAGTGAATAAATACAAAAGGTAATACGCACTCTTTCAGTAAAATGTAAACAAACAGGTCTTCCAACCTCTCACCGGAAAGAAAAACAATTGCCGAAATATATCAGAATGTTGCATATTAATTTATTTGAAAACTATTTACTATATTTAGTACTGTAATTTTTTAATACAGCAGAATAAATTTTATACCAATCAATCAAATTTTATTAGTTCAAGAACTTATGACGGGGGGGGGGGGTCAATAGAACATATTTGCTTGTATCTCGTTTGTTAAAGGTGTCTTGAAACCAACATTTAGTACATTAGCTTCGAATAAAGTGGTTTATTATATAACAGAGTTTTGTTTATGTAGGTAGCAGTGGGGGTTTTATGAAGGCTGAAAACTGAAAAATGAAAATATCTCGGTTAATATCCAAGATAAAAAATAAATGTATATTACAATATTTATAGTACATTTAATTTGCAATAAGATTGATTCTATACACTTTTCCGATCCGACGTATAGCAACGGAGATATTTCCAATGTTCAAAATTCTCCTCCTCTAAACCCTCCCTTTCCGCTGGTCCGATTTCAGCGGTGAACTTGATCTTTCTTTTTACATGAAACGAGTAAATATCGAGTTTGGCAATGATAAAAAATAATTGGAAACAAGAAAGAATATTTTGATTTTTGATATCGGACCTCATTTTCTTCATCCCTTTGGTAGGATAGATGGACTTAGTGTAAACCTGCTAAAACATACTTCCGTTACATAAAAAACAATGTTACTGCCCTTTTAGATCATATTGAGATGTTTGAGAACTTTATGAGTAAAGCAGTTTTAGAACCTTATTATGAACTAGTTCTAAGTTAAGTGTTCTTTCCTGAAAAATCAATTCATCCACACTAACGTCATTTCTGTTCAATCATTCTCTCCTTACATCTATGAATTAAAAAATGGCGATGAAGATATAGAGACGAAGTTTTGTTTAAAACAGCCGTCAGCTACGAGCAAACAGGTTGAAGTAAATATCATTTCCTGTTTAAATTTGAACGATTGTATTATGTAAGCAGTACATAATACTGTGTATGTATGTATTCATAATAGTAGTATGATTCAATTTAATTTTTTATTATTTTTAAATTAAAGAACATTTTCTGTGTGAATCGGTACGGATTATCTACAGCTCACAAATATTTCCTGCCGAGGAGTGTTATTTAGTGATTTCTTCACTAAATAGGTACATATACACCCGTACTACTGCCACAGGGGAATCTACCCGTCTAGGTTTACCAAGTACATTAAGACGAACGTTATGAATCTCAATGAATCAATCAAAGAATTAGCTTACCTGTGTTTAACTTCATTTTAGAAATATTTTCGGACGTGATGAAATCCGACCAGTGGGAGGTAGCTTTGAGGTGTGATTTCGAAAAATCTTAATATCTTCGCTATTATAGGTCGGAGCAAGAAATTGTTTAGAACTAATCTCAGTAAAAATGAAATGTTCTATAAATGATGTAACCTAAGTTTTTCCACTGTCATGGTTATTATTCGAGATATTTGCATTTTATATAAATCCAAATATTGCTTTCATTGAACTTTTGATTTTTGAGATTAATGCAAATTCGAAATCTGCTTAGTTTATGAAGTCCCTGGGTGATGGACATTTTATTTTATTTTGATTTTACCTCTGTAATCAATTTCTAGATACAGTGCCATCTGTTTCCTAGAATGAACAAAGATTCTCACGAATCAAAATATGTCATAAATTACGTGAATAGCTAGAATGTGCTATAAAACCGCTCAACTTTGAGAGGTCCGTCATTTTACCATCATCATAAATGTTTATCATAGATATCCATTTAATGGACGAAGTGAATGACCCAGATACGGGTTATAGAGGCTATTATAAAATGGGAACAGCCCCATACGATGTACCCAATGGTGAAAGGACGGCAGTAAAAAGTCCCATAGTGCCTTGCACTTTAAAATAATGTCCACGACATATCGTAGGGCATGGCAGAATTACTGCTGTACTTAAGCCTGAATTTCTAAATTTAAAACACTGATTTAAAATAGTTTCCGATAACTTTGTTGAGATGGATAGCTGTTCGTGCTTACTCATATTTTATACTCTCTTTCCCTTGCTAAAAACCCCGTGAAAAGGAGACTTATAAATTAAACTGGGTGTCAGATGTTTCCGTTTGAGCCAGCGAGAAACCTAAAAAGTCTGCCACGCAGGGACTGCGTTAACTAAGCAGATTTCCCACGTGCGCCATGTGTTTGCATTTATCTCAAAACGTAAAAGTTCAACGAGAACAATATTTGGTATTTATGATTCAAATAATGTGTTTCATAATATAACGGCAATAATATGACATGAGTAGAAGTGGGGGGGTTTACTTTATGGAAATATCTCGGTTAATATTCAATTTAAGGAAAAGATGAATATAACAACATTTAACGAACATTACACCTCCAATAAGATTGATTACATACAAGTTTTCGATCCGACGCATAACAACGGAGATATTTTGAGTTTTCGAAATCTACCCCTCTAAACCCCCTCTTACTGGTCCGATTTCAGCCGTTAACGAACTTGATCTTTAGTTGTACATAGAACCTTTAAATATATAGTTTGGTAACGATTAGATAACCGCTAGAGCGTTAACAGACAAATATATGTGTGTATGGATATATATATATATATATATATATATATATATATATATATATATATATATATATATATATATATATATTCTATTTTTGAGGCTGCATCGCTGGGGAGTATTATCATTGTGAGAACCTCGGCTGTCTGCTCCAGCGGTTGGAATTTTCGTTGTTCTGCAAATGTTCAATGGAGTCTTCGTCAGGCAATTAATTTAAATTAATTTGAATAGCTACTTCAATCATATGGTTTGGGTTTTATTTAATGTGGTGTTCCATGTCTCAGAGAGAGTGACTATATATATTACACACACACACACACACACACACACACACACACACACACACAGTTTTGCCTCATTTTCGCCATCTGGGTAGGATCGTGGGACTTATGAGGAAAATCGCGTCATGAGTACGACCTCAATAGCTGATTTCCCTTTGGGGAAATCTCCTAAAAGACAAATATCACAATTAATGCTGAAGTTTGGGGGCGGGGATCAAACAAATGTTGCAGGATATTACATTGTTAATAAGAGGGCTCAGGTTATCCATGAGAGTTAACGCGTGGGTCTTAATGAACTTGGTAAGCCAAGTGTCTTGGGCTTGACACCCACCTGGGAGCTCGGAATTTATAGTGAAAAACTCTTTAAAGAAATTACTTTGTCACATCCAGTCCATAAAATGTAGTGGTAGCCGGTAGATAACCTATCTTGATTAGCTTAGATTAAGTTGACTCAAATAAATAACATCGTTAATGATTAAATTATAAAGCAATTTTCGATCTGTCGTAGAAAGGGGGTATTTTGTACTTAGGATTTCACTTCTTCTTTATGCCCCCACTTTTACTTGTCAGATTTGAGCTATTAACGAACTTTATTGCCAATTTTATATGAAAGGATTATTAACAACTTAGGGTAATTGGGACGGGTTATCTACAGGTGACCACCCTTTTCTAGCCAGGGTGGGATTTTAGGATAATAACTAAATAATCAATTATAATAATAATAATAATTATAATAAAAATTATCACTAAATAATTTCCTTTGCCCAGGCGAGTATCGAACTCGTCACTCTAGGTTTACCATGTGAGATAAAGGTCAACGCTTTAACTCACATGGCTAACCTGCAAAATTTGTTTTATATGAAAGGATTATTATTATTATTTATTAACGTCCACGTTTTGCAACTTAGGCTAATCGGGACGGGTTATCTACAGGTTACCTCTCTTTTCTAGCCAGGGTGGGATTTTAGGATGTTATTTAATGAATTTCGTCACTAAATAATTTCCTTTGCCCAGGCGAGAATCGAACTCGCCACTCTAGGTTTACCATGTGAGATAAAGGTCAACGCTTTAACTCGCATGGCCAATCTGCGTCTCGATGAAAGAATTAAATATTATGTTAGGCAAAAATGAAACAGATGTTGCATTATGACATCATATATAAATAAATAGATTAGTGTATTCTTATTGTTGCGAAAATTAAATACATGAAGGATTGACAGAGATAGCCGCGTGTTTGGGAGGTGCGAGGGAGATGAAAGGAGCCGACCGAAGTAAAGTGGCGCCGGCAGCATCTACTAGGGCGCGTATGTTCCAGGCAACGTGTCTAGCCCCTTCTGGCCATTCTATTTGATGTTTGCCGACAAGCTATATATAAGGGACCCTGACAGTGTCCGAGTTTAGTTTATTCTCAGCTGTCTTGATGATCACATCAGTGCGTTCAGTGCGACTAAGTGCAGTGCGGTAAAGTGTTTTTATAAGAAGAGTTTTTTTTTACAGCGTTGTACCGTGACTCTGTAAGTACATTATTGTGCTGTGTTTAAGACAGTGCAGTACCGTCTTTTTGTGAACTTCAGTGATCGTGAGTGAATTATTGAACTGTGTAATAACAAGAACAGTGACGCTATCAGAGCATTCTGTGAGCAGTAATTAAGAATAATTAACCAAGCGTTAAATAAATTGTGCAGTGATAAAAACTGTGAAACTTGTGTGTATGTTTAATTTTGCAATCCAAAAGAACTCTTATAAACAACGTTTATTACTGATTTTGTAATAAAAACGTAACAATATATTTTCATAGTTCAATGGCTAACTCCAGGTGTTTTTATTCAAATATATTTAGGTATATATAAAATATACAAATATTGCAATATAAAATAAAAATTAAATTGTGACTGCAAATGTTTATATATTTCTGTTTAAATCCTGTGAAGAACATCCCCAATAATCTGCACCAGATTGACAATGTGATTTAACCAAGGCGCTTCTTTATCTGCCAGCATGTTCATTTCCTAGCAGATATTAATTATCAAAGCACAGACCGAGGTACTTGGTGCTATACGATATTTTTCTGAAATTGGAAGTAAAAAAAAAGTAATTTCTTTTAAAACCTCTGCTCACGCAAATTAAACAGAGACTAAAAGAGGAACAGCGCGGAGAATGGAAGAATAAATGATTTTAGTATAATTTACGGGACATTAATTTGAAGGCTTATCGCCGGTGGAGTAATTGTGGTCGTAAGAATAAAAGGGGCCGGCGTTTCCTTTTCTTTTTGCCAGACCTGTTTCATTAAGGTTCCATGTTCATTCGTTATTATTATTTTTTTTTTGTGTTAAAATTTATTTTTCATTTCAATGCCTCTAAATTTCATAATGGCGGAATGCTAATTCAACAATGTATTCTTTGTTTCATCCATCGAACCCAGTTTTTACTTCCCACTAGTTTTTAATTGTATTTAAACTGGTAATTAATTACTGGGGAGTGTAATTCTTTTATTGGGGGAAAAGTAGTTTATACCTGTCATGCTCTGGGACACAAATGCTATCAGCAGGCACGAGAAAAATAATAGTCCAGGCCTAGATAACGAAATATTAAAAGCAGGATTTATTGGCGAAGGAGCGCTGTGATTTATTTTGTCCAATATTCTCTGAAGAGAAAATGCCTGAACAGAATCATACAAAAATTATTTTAATTTATAAAAACGGAGATCAAGATAATATCAAAAACTAATATCCCCTCAATTTCAAAAGGGCTGAAAGTATTTTATAGAAAGGTTTTTGTAGCGTTTAAAGGACGAAATGTCTCAAGAACTAGGATTAGTAGTATGTTTTTTAAAGTGGTTTCTTCAAGCAATAATCCAGTTTATAAAAAATACCAAAGAGAAATCTTTTCCAATTTATGATTTGTCGACTTTATTAAAGCATTTGACTCCGTTTTCTATGATAGCACATTCTAGCAATTGGGCAAGCTCAATGAAAATAAATATTTTAAAATAGGTAAACCATTACGTATTAAACATAATATAGCCTTCTTAAATTATAAATAAGAGGACATTCCTTTAATATTAAGAACGGAGTCAGTCAGGGCATGACAGATCTGTTTGCGACGGGTGTTGTGGAACTGGAGCAAAACCAATGTGATGACATGCTGAGAGAACAACATGGTCTGTATAGACGGGTACATGTACCTGGGCAAGAGAGTTTGTTGCTTTCTAGGACAAAGCGCTCAAGGAAATTTTAATAATGTCTGTGTTAGGATCGTAGAGGCTTTGGGCTCTGATAGGAAGAAAGTCCGTGAGGCAGGGGCTGCGTAAACTAAGCAGATTTCCCACGTGAAGTTTTAAGTTAGTAGAGAAATTTCAGGAGAGTCGATCAGTTAAGGAAACGGCCGAACTAGCTTTTGGCGGGAAAATCACCCGTCCGTTAGCCGCCCAGATTTAATAAAAATGCAAATATCTCGGTATTCAAGATAGAGAATAAATGTATATAACAATATTTATAGTAAATTTAATTTGCAATAAGATTGATTCTGTACAATTTTTCGAGCCGACATATAGTAACGGAGATATTTTGAATTTTCGAAAATCCTCCCCTCTAAACCCCCCCCCCCCCCTCCTCACCTTGGTTATACCGAAGTATTTACTATTCTGGTGGAAAGATGTAGGGGAATAATACAAGTAACTATTTGAGTTCTCCAAAGAATCAAGTATATATTGAATAAGTGATAACATTTAATAAACTTTACAGTAAGGGCCCTAATTTTATACAACTTAAAACTGAAAAGAATATTAATTTAAGGGACTAACCATATATGAAACAAACATTAGCATTTATTGATGAAGATGTTGTGAAAACAAAGAAACTTTAAACTAAGATGAACTATGAAAAGTGACTATACAACGTAGGTAGAACACAATGGTCACCCTTTGTTTGTTTGTAAACTTTAGCGGCAAGCCAATATTATATGTATATATATATATATATATATATATACATAAAAATAATGATCTAACGGTCTTATACTTATGAATACTCATTTAACTGTTTTCGTAGATAATGCTAGCATTATAATAAAGAAATAGGTACCTTCGGGAAACATATATACTTTCCGTGAAGTGGATTTTTCTTCCTGTGTTATTTTGTGTTCCCAATGAGATTCTGTCTTCTAGCTGATGAAAACTGGTTGCGGAGACTTTTATTTCGATGTGGATATCCTTTTCTGAAACTAGAGTTGCGGGAGATAAATACTATTCACACTTTTTGCGGAGCCAACACACCAGCACGTGCTCTAACTTGAAATCAGAATGAACAATGGTTGCCAGCCAAAGCGAGCGTTACGTCCTGTACGCTAGCCCTGTAGTTTCAGCTCCTGGCCACCGCCTACGGCGACCCTGCGAGGATGTACGGCCGGTTAGTGAACCAAGAAACCGCGGGAGATACGACTGAACAACTAGTACTGGTTTTATAAAAAAAAAAAAAAAAAAAAAAAAAATGTAAAGAACAAGCTTTGTTTAGAACAAGTATTCTGGTCATAAAATGTTATTTATAAATTTTGAAGTTTTGGCTTCCGACTTGCGAGTACCAAAGACTTTATTCGTGTACATGCGCTATTTTATACTTTATATTATATTATATTTGGAAGTCAAAATATCTGATCTCAATATCTTCGTTAATATAGATTTCATTTGGAATAATGTAAAGAATGAATTGATCTTCCTCGTTCAGTAAACTTTTATGGCATTTCAGCAGAATACCTGAACAAAATTTTATACTAACGTGATACAGTCTATTTATAAAGTTTATTTCGACTGGAAATTAGATTTATTTGATCCTAAGAATAATAAATTTTACAAAATTCGTTTTCTAGGTATTCCACTAAAAGTGAAATAAGAGGATGACTAATATAATGGGGATAAATGATTTATTCAGTACTTCGGCTAATCCAATATTTTTATTTCGATGGAAAACCATTATTATATCAATTCCTTACGGATAACAGTATCTCTAGACATAAATTCGTCTAAATGTTTATATTTTGGGTTAAAAAAAAATGAATGGTGCCACTGTTCATGTTACAGGATCATATTAATGAATATGACGTGATGATTTTGTGCGTCAAATGTTTATAATTCCACTGGAAATAATTTCTATTTCAACCAACCAACGGCGGGCAAAACGGCTAGTTTTTACTTATAGGCCAAGAGGAATTATAATATTTCAATATTCTTATACACATATAAATTGGAAAACATGTAAAATAATGTCCGTACACTAGATATAATGGATTTGACGCACCTATGTTTGAAATGCAGATCTTTTAGCCTCACGAATTACACGCAGATGTATTGTATAACACCGTCAGGAATGATTGTGGTTTCCTGTAGAAGAGGCGGTGGTTTCAAAGGAAATATGCGAGGGTATTAAGGCCGTAATAGGGGTGTCTCAACCGCGGGGGGAGAAGCCACAACCCTTTCGGAACAATGCAAATGTTTTGCTTTCGGCTGCCTAAAGGTGTCATTATGCTCCATAAAGCAATGTCATAAATCTCTAAGGTGTAAATATGATTTTCAATGAATTTCAGTCGATAGAGTAAAAATAATTTGAATTTATTCAGGAGTTGTTAGCATAAATCATATATTTCTTTCAGTTTAATGATTTAAATAAATGACATTCCCAAAGTAGATCAATGTAAGTAACATGAACGTAATAATCTAAGTAAATAAGAAAAAGACAGGATAGTTATTTTTAGTTTCAATGCGTATTAGTGGAGTGAGACCAAACTTTGGCTAGTAAGACGATTTCTTCTGCGAATGTTGAATTGTATTTGTACTTATGTAAAAACAATTATGATTATGGATGAATAAGCATATACTATTATAAAAAATACTAATACGATTTTTATAATTATTAATTATGATTATTTTTTTTATGTCCTTTCTGTCCCTGACCTACTGGAATGTTAAGTGGAAATGAAATGTTATGCAGAAAAGGGTCTGAGCAAAATTAATTAATCGAGGTTCTTTCATAGTAGTTATGCATATTTATTTCAAGTTGTAGAAGCCACTGTACTATTTTGGGCTGCTATAGAATGTAATAGCCCTTCCCCTATCTCTATAGCAACTTCACAAAATTATTAAACATTTCTGTGAGAAAAAAAGTGGCCAAAATAGTACAGTGAGTTTGTAAAATATAAAATTCTACCATCAAAGGACTTAAAAAATGATTAAACTTCCTTAAAGATTTAAAAAATCAATTTTCTCAAAATACGTATTTTTTCTTATATTATATGTTTACGGACGTAGGAACCGTTTCAATTATTTTTTTACAGTGTTACGATTACCGTGTGTATAAACACGGACGAAAATATTTCATTTTATTTATAAATACACTATAATTTGGAACAATCTGGAAGTACACAGTAGGCCTGTTTTCCTCTACAATGTTTGTGAAGAAATAATGGGTAACCACTAACCTTCAGCCAACTGCAGGACATGGAGTTAAAAGACTACAACTTGAAATAAATATCTTAGTCTACTGCTATACTTGATGTAATTCAATCTGTAACTTCTACAACTTGAAATAAATATGCAGCAATACTTGAAACAACCTACACTCATTAATTTTGCTGAGTCTCTTTTCCGCATAAAATTTCATTTCCACTAAACATTCCTGAAGGTCCTGGAATTTTTCATCGGACTAGTTGTAATATCATTAGCCCCTTATGACTTTGATGATTGACTTTTCTCTGTAAAGTCTTTCATTAAACAGATTTTGTTTTTGGCCTTAAGGCCCCTTTGTAAGTATAGGGTTTTTTGATGTCAGTTCCTTGAAAAGAAGAGATTACAGTTAATCTATTTTAGACGGGAGTCGCCTCCTTTTGATAAAGCTATTTAGATTAGAGGTTATCCCTTGCTCTGTTTACTGTCAGCGCTAATACTCCCTTACCTAGGATGGGTTTAGCTCCGTCTAGAGAGGGCAAATCTTTTAGTTCTCAAGAGGGAGGCATGAGGATCCTCTCTCTCTCTCTCTCTAGAAATTATTTAAACTCGTATATCTAAGGAAATTGCAACTCGCAGCTCGATGTCAGAAGAGATCCCTCTATCATTATTAAATTTACATTACTGTTTGATAAATTAATTACAGTTTTGTAAAGGAAGATCTATGTATTTCGCTGTCTCAAATGGGAGAATATTTAAGGTACTTTAAACTTAACGCTCTATTTTGTATAATTTTAATTTATGGGTGTTGGAGATGACTAGATGTGAATTGTTATTTATTTATTTGCGTCCACTTTATGCTACTTTGGCTAATTGGGACGGGTTATCTACAGGGCACCATCCTCTTCTTTCCAGGGTGGGACTAAGGAATTTATTTAATGAGTCTGTCACTAAATAAATTTCTACTGCCCAGGGCGGGAATCGAACCCGCCGCTCTAGGTTTACCATATGAGATTAAGACCAAAGCCTTAACCCACACGGCTAACCTGAGCCCCAGATGTGAATTATTTACCCGGAAGTATTGAAGTAATCCAAATTTTATTTCTAATCTCCATGTGAGGGCTCATGTTAGCCATTTGAGATAAAGGGTTGCTCTTAATCTCACTTGCTAAACCTAGAGTTCGAGATTTTTATTCTCACCTAGGAAAGAAGACATTATTTACTGAAGAGCTCATTTAATATTATCCTTAGTCCCAACCTGATAATGGTGTAGCATATAGATAATCGATCCCAATATGCCTTTGTAGAGCGTTAATAAATTCGATAACCATTACATTATCTCTATGCAGTTCATACTACTTACTTTATTTGTAAAAAAAAAAAAATGAGAATGAGACCACAAGTGTGTTAAACCAGCACTTAGAAAATATACTTAGTTTACGCAGCCCCTACGTGACGGACTTTTTTCATCAACATGATTGCTTTTTTTAATAAAATAATAACAATTTAGTAATATGGGAAAAAACCATGGTATTTACGTTTTAAAAATTCAGGAATTTAAATTGTACTCCTTTTAACCTCGAATTTTCCTGGGATAATTTTAGCCATTAACGAACTTGATATTTCACTTTTCATGAAATTTCAATCGCCAAGTTGAAATATAATATAAATAACTACCTCTAGAGCACCTGAATACATATAACTTTGTACATAAATTAACATCAATTTGACAGGAACTCATTTTCATCCACAAAAAATGATAACTGCTAGGTACGAGTATCTTTTAAAAAATATCATCTACACTAGAACGAAGTAAGTTAATTTTCTTGGCAGAAAACTATTAAAATCAAAGATAACATTACATTACTGACATATGGCGCGATAGAAAACAAATCATTTCAAACATATGTTTACAGTTATTTTTTATGGTTTTTATTTGAGTCGTGTTAATCTTTAATATTTATATCTGTGTCATGTCTATGCGAACATTGTTCAAATTATTTTGCTGGCCTCCATGCGTGTTCTGTCGTCCTTCTATAGTTGCAGCCAGACTTTCACTGAATCCACCAGCGCCAAGTTACGATATCGAGGAAAGTTCTGACGGCTACGGTTATCGACTTTCGTTGAAAAGTACCAGTTCGGAAGATGCTATGGTGTTGCGCTTCACGGTTTGTTGCTACGGGCTCACTGAGCGAGGTAACAGTATTGTATGCTTGTTCTACCATTGCGGGTCAACGAATGCCAAGTACACACTTCTCTACTCACACGGGAATGGTGTTGACATTGGAGACGAGTTGAGGATTCTGTTTGAGTTGGGACGATCTGTGAATTGCGATGTACTTGCTTACGACTATTCGGGCTATGGGAGGAGCAGTGGGAGACCGTCTGAAGCCAACCTCTATGCAGACATAGCTTGCGCACTTGGAGTTCTCAACTCTGATTTCGGCGTTCCTCCAGAGAGGGTGATACTTGTGGGTCGAAGCATTGGGAGTGTTCCAACAGTCGACCTGGCTTCTAAGGTGAAAGTGGCAGGCGTGGTCCTTCTATGCCCTTTGGCGTCGGCACTCAGAACCGCTTTTCCAATAATCCGCTCCAATACATTTTGCGACGCGTACAGGAACATTTCGAAGATACCGAAAGTTACAGCTCCGGTCTTGGTTATCCATGGGACTGAAGACGAGATTATAGACATATCCCAAGCGTTCGAATTGCACAGCAAGTGTCACAGGGCTGTGGTTCCTCTCTGGGTTGAAGGTGTCGGTCATAACGATCTACAGTTAGTTCACTTTGTTTCGAGGCTGAGAAGATTTGTGTTTCACGAAGTCGATGGTAGATCAAGCTAAGAATTTTGGGGCATGTTAAACGTTATCTCGCACAGTGCTCATTTTGAAATAAATGTATATTATTTTATCATTTGTTATTTATTGCAGGTGAGTTTTTTTTTTTTTTTATGAACTATGTCCGCTCTATATGTTTTACATAAACGCAAATAGCCGTTCTATTCTACCGAGGTTAATCTGTGCAAGCAAGATCTAAGTATTAAATTCCGGGAGTACATAACCAAATAATTTCCTATTATCCATGCCTATAAGCTCATTAAGAGTATTATGCCTTATAGTTACTCTGCCCTACGAGTACACCGCCATTTTTAGAACCTCAGATTATCAACATTTAAAAAGACGGACTCTTTAGCCAAATATATCTACCCATATACATGGGAGGATCCAAAACTGATAAAGGTACTTGCCCAGCAGCTACTTTAAGAGATGGCTGTATCATTTTTCCAACATAATACCAGGCGTATTTGAATTTTCAAATTCCCTTCCCCACTGAAACCCCTCCCCTTATCATGGCATGATTTCCGCCATTAACGAATATGATATTTATTGTTGAATGACCCATTTACATATCGAATATGGTTATAGACCAAATAGACATTTTCTATGAAGAACGTAAAATATTAATCCATGACGTCATCAGGCAACATATATCACACAAAGTTCTGTTAAAAACAATATTAGTTTTTTTAGGTTGAAATATGACAATTCATCATATATAGGGTTTTTGTTAATAATAGAGGAGTATGAGTGGGGGTATACTGAAGGCGGAAAACTAAAAAATGAACATATCACGGTTAATATTGAAGATGAGTAAATTTGCAACACGATTGGTTATAGACAAATTTTCGACCCGATTCCATAACGGATACATCTAGAATTTTTGATTTACGCCAACCCTCATGTGCCCGAAAATGTTTGAATTCGTCTCATGAGAAGAAGCTCCCAGCCCTTAAGGGATGTAAAATAAGTGGCTCTATGATCGGAAGGCAGTAAACGTGAATTGATACAATATTATTTATGGTGAAGTTTATTTTACTGTAGGCTTCATGAGATATGAAAATTGTTGAGTTAAGACTACAGGTTTTTAAAAAAAAAACAACCCTGTAAAATTATTAAACGACCTTCCGCCGACCTAATACATAAAATAAAATTATAAATGTATCAAAGGTTGGATTACAAGTTGTTACCTTTATTTCAGTAGACTCATTATTTCTTTTATGAAATTCAAGTTTTGGGAAATTTGGGTTTTTTGTGAATAAGGCTCATATAATAACCATTGAAAAAAAATATATTTTATCAAGAAGCCCTCTCGAAAATATTCTTACACCTTTGTCGAGTGTTATTGAGTAAAGAAGCTATTTGAATTAGGGTCAGGTTACTCTTGAAAGGTAAGGTTACAAGGTAGAAGCTGTTACTGATAACAAGGGCTCATTAGTTATTAATCAGCTTATTGTAGTCTGACTCTGTGACCCCCCACCCCTCTAATGACTCGCACACCTTTATCAAATGGGACGTTTCCCCTTAATTACTTATCTCACCTCCCCTACTTGGCCCATATCCGGTTGTAGGTGCTACAATCTGTCGTCTCGCCTCCCACACCTACTTCTCTTAACAGCCATCTTGTTACTCATTGTAATCATCATCGGTAGTGATTAATTAGACAATGTTGCCTTACAAGAAGAGAAGGATAGCCTGAGTTGCAAAAAGTCCGTCACGCAGGGGCTGCGTAAACTAAGCAGATTTCCCATGTGAAGTTTTACAATAGAGAAATCTGCATACTGGTAACACAATACCACCGTGATTAATTACAAATGGTAATGAGAAATCTTTCAGTTAATTAAAATAAAATCCCAACTGAAACGGCTTCTGAATTGTAAGAATAAATTATATTTTAATAACTCAAATTTTAGTAGTCCAAGAACTAAAGAAGGGGGAGGGGCGGATGAACAGAACGTATTTGCATAAATCTCACAAAGTAACGAAGGTAAGGTAAGGTTAGAAACGACAGGTAAGATTAGAAGAAGCTTCCACCTGAGCCAAGTACTGGCGGAAATGCCCGACCTAATCCGAACTATACCCGACCACAGACTTCATAAAAATGCAAATATCTCGGTTAATATTCAAAATAGAGAATAAATGTATATAATAATATCTATAATAAATTTAATTAGCAATAAGATTGGTTTCATACAATTTTTTGATCCGATGCATAATAACGAAGATATTTTGAATTTTCGAAAATCCCCCCTCCCTCTAGTCCGATTCCAGCCATTAACGAACTTGAACTCTCTTTTTACATAAAACGGTTAAATATCGAGTTTCGTAACGATCCAACAAAAATTATTATTATTATTATTATTATTTATTAACGTCCACTTTTTGCAACTTAGGCTAATCGGGACGGGTTATCTACAGGTTACCACCCTTTTCTAGCCAGGGTGGGATTTTAGGACGTTATTTAATGAATTTCGTCACTAAATAATTTCCTTTGCCCAGGCAAGAATCGAACTCGCCACTCTCGGTTTACCATGTGAGATAAAGATCAACGCTTTAACTCGCATGGCTAACCTGAGCCCCCCAACAAAAATTGCGACCACTAGAGCGTTAACTGACAAATATATATATATATATATATATATATATATATATATATATATATATATATATAATTTTGAACGGACCTCATTTTCGTCATCTCCTGGGTAGGATCGATGGACATTTGAAGAAATTTTTCGAAAATCGCGTCATGAGTACGACCTCATTAGCTGATTTCCCCTATGGGAAATCTGCTAAAAAAATCGTCGTGCAATGGACGCATAAACTCAGCAGATTTCCCACGTACTGGGAAAAGATACTGATCTCTCTCTTCTCCCTCCCTCCGTACGTGGAAAATCTTCTGACTACGCGTTCACTGCAGACGATTTTTTTTATTTGTTACTGTAACCGTGTTGGATGATTGCCTAGGTACCCTCATTCATTGTGGGTTTATATTGATGCCTCCTGATATTTACTCCTCGGTAATCTTCCCTGAGAATTTCTTTAGTATACATATATATTCGTGCACACTCAACTGCTTCTGGGGGTAGCTTGAAGATATTTAGCCACCCTTATCCTCCCATCCCATCTCTCTCTATCCTGGGCGATGTCTTTCCGGCCCAGTATGAAGCGCCCTCCTTCACTCTGTCAATACTTCTCATCTTTGTTCTCTAGTGCTCGAACGTATGTATCCCTTTGCTGAGAGCCATATCTCGAGACAAACATCCTGTCTTAATAACCTACTAGATTTCATTTCGTGTGAAATTCCCAAGTTTCATATCTTGTTTTCCTTCCTCACAGTCTTTAAACCATTATCCTACTTTTAGGCTTTTATGTTTCAGAGAACCTGAAACTCCTTTTTAGGTTGAAAAAGTTTAACTTTTTCTTCTTCGGTATCCTTCATTGCTGTTGTTTCATACATAGTTTTTGGGTTGATGATAGAATTATTTAACTTTAGTCTCTTCACCAGTGAGAGTGTCTCAAGCTCGAGGGTAACACCCAAATAAACGTCACTAATTATTCTCCGGTCCATTGGTAGTTGATTGAGGTTATACTGTTGCTAAAAGGTAATTGGTACTTTTTTTTTAGGGGGGAGGGTGATAGGTTAGCTCCAGCAAATAAACCTGTTTCTCAGGAGGGAGAGGGAGTGGGGAGAGGAAGTGGGAGAGATCCGCTTTTCTGTATTTTTTTTTACAAATTCTACAGATTTGCGGAGCTGCCAGTTTTTAAATTAACTCTCTCTATTCGAAAGAACAAACAAACAATTTGTCAGTGGCAATACGGGAAATGCCCGATAGGAAATGTCCTTATCCTAGGAAATTACACAAATCTATGATAATCAATCGCTTCTTCCATTGTGCCTTTATAAACTACCCCTTTCCCCCCAACCCATTTATAACCGAAACTATGAAAAATATTTCAATTCCGGAAACAAACCCTCTCTTTACAACAAATCATAATAATTTCAGGAACAACATTAATCAAAGTGAAGAAAGACGAAATAGCCCTACATCTCATGTGCAAGTATTACTTTTTTTTGGTATCTTTCTTCATTTGCTACTAAATGTCTATAAATTAAAATGTAAGATTTATTTATATACTCGAAAGTACGATGCGATAAAGTTTAGAAGTTATTTAATAAAAAAGATGAAAAATAGTTCTGGGCGTGGAAATAGTTCTGAAACTTTAACTAACTTTGGAACTTTAGCTAACTCTGGAAATAATTATTTCTTGTTAACTATTATATTTATTTTTAATTAATTAGCCATAGTAGCAAAGTGCTAACAATAATATTTAATTTTGAACACTTATAATTGAAGACAAATTCCTCCATTTCTTCATACCTTTTAGTAAATTCCCATTTATGAAATTACATTGTTGGCACCAGTTGATATGCTAAAATCAACATTGGTCCAATTTTGTTGAATGTCTATATTAGTTTACAAACACACACGCACACGCACGCACGCACGCACAAATAATCTATATCTATGAAGTCTGTTATCTCCATAAAAGTTTAACGAACATTTTTTTCTCCAAAATGTATAGTTTATGTTCTATAATTATTCTTTAAGGAGAAGGAAGTGGTGGAGATGGTACAGAATTATAATATAAGTTACGAACGGTAATATTTTAATACTTAATTTCTTTTAATATAAAAATCTCTAGTGAACACATATTAAAATGTTTTGGTCAACACATATTAACTAGGATATTAATGGTTCGGTTTTTGGACCTCCCTTACAAGTTCCATTTAGGAAACCACTATGCGGTTAACAATCTCCTTCAAAACACTTTTTGATACAGAGATACATTTGTATCAGGTTAAAATTGTCAAGATCATTTCCTGTTTGGATTTCACCTTCTATATTTGAAGCAGTCAAAATGGTTTCTCTTGTTTCAGACTATTTGATTGAGGAGGAAACGTATATTTACTCCAAATTAGAGTGGTTGACTGTAAACAATGAAGAATGTCAGTCTGACATGCGATAGGGTTGTCAAAATAGTCTTGTTAACTCTTATTTGATAAGTGTTTCAAGTTCTTCTGTTTGTATAAAGCATTTGCTTGTTGCTTTCCGTGACATTATTGTCTGAATCAAATACCCTTTTGTTCGAAGCCGTGTCAGATAGAATTTCAGGAAATAAGCTTTCATCGGCATCTCTCGGTTTAACAACTTATGCCTTAAATGAAACAATTTAAATGAATTCAAATTCTCTTTATATAAAAGCCGCTTTACTTTTATCTTGTGAGAAATTTCTTCCTCATACCAAAATTTAAGTGTAATAAAATGAAGTTGTTCCATTTTTTGGAAGTTTTGTCAATTAATGCCCTAAATAATTGAAGTATCCAAGCCACTCTGTAATTCTTAAGTCGTTTTCACACATCACTTCTTCAGTCCAACACAAAAGACCTGAATAAATGTTATTGTGCTACCGATCGTGTAAGATAAGTCTAAAATTAAAAATGTACGATCGTTTGCCACAGCTATCATATTTGAAATCATTTGCGGTGTTTATATCCTGTAAACTTGAAGCTTTTGACTAGAGTCGGTGACTTTAACTGCAACAAATCGCTGAATGATTTCATTAAGCATTCATTAAAATATCAACAAAACTTTCAGTTATAAAATGGCGGAGATGTCATTGGACAAAATTGGTAATTTCAGAGAGATAATTTCGAAGTACGTTTTCGGATTATGAGATATGTATATTTCATTTTTGAACATTATATTTGACGCTTAACTTTTTAATCTTTTCAGGTGAAAATTACCTATAATTTATGAAAGTGCGTTACCCCATTTCGTTAGATATATTTTTAAATTATCCTAGACCTTATAGAAAACCATTAAAAGGAGTCCATTTGGAATAAATGTTTACTGATGTATATGAATTAATTTATGTTTGATAAAAGGAACACAACAGAATAGTATTCCAGGTTATGTAGTATCTTACGTGGATATATGGCCTTTTATTTTACCCAAAGTTAAAATAAGAATGCTAAATTTATCTTTGAAACTTGTTTTTAAACATAAAGGAATATTTCATTATTTTACTCTAACCGTTTTCGATTTTTCAACCTCTAAGAAAGTTACTAATAAATTCTTTTTACCATAGTAATACACGTCTTTGGTTTTAATTTAAAGATTATTTATGAGATTTTTTAATTTTTGGGTATAACAGGTGTGGCCGTCCTCACCGCCTGCCTACATTTATTTATTTATTAATGTTTTTCTAAAAATCATATGTTTTTAATTATTAACTTTGTTTATTTTTTTTTCTTAACCTTGTTCATGTTTTCATTCCGTCTTCTTCTGTACACAATAAATCTTCAAACCCACTTCGTACCTTTCTCATTAACTCTCGATATACAGGCATATTAGAAATAACATTTTCCAAAAAAAAATATCCTAAAGATAAAATTCATATTTTGAATAATGTAAGCCAATGATTCGTGGATTATGCTTAGAAAGTTAATATGTATGTAATATATATATATATATATATATATATATATATATTTACATAGTGTCTATGCTACACATGTATATATTATGTCATGTTGCATATATGCAGCCTATGAACATATGGACCGGCCTTGGTAATAATCAAGACACAAATTAATGGAGATTAACTGTGCCCAATTTGCCTCTTTGTGGTGAATCAGTTTGATTGACAGTAGTATCGACTAGAACTAAGTTCATTCCGGAAAGCCTCACAAATTGACTAGACTTTGTAAAATCAATAAATATGGCATCAGAATCAATTGAATGTAATTAGTAATTGAATTTTATAATTGATATCTGGAGAAGAAACAAGAAGAATTTCGAATTACCAAAAAATAGAAAGTTTAATGAAATGAAAATTTGAAGCAAATTAGATTAAAAACGACAAAACCAATTAATGAAAAAAACAAAACAAGAATACATATTTCAAAACTAAATATCGCTATATATATATATATATATATATATATATATATATATATATATAATGATATTATTCATATTCTTGAATGAAAAACACCAGTTATTTGAATCGAAATGGATATCTTCATTTCTCATTATCTTCGTTTCTTTCGTAATTAATTCGATACGTCTCGCTGCTTTTTTTTTTCCAAAATCGTTTCGATAAGTTTCAAACTTCTTACGACTGTCCATCATGTATTCAACGGTGCAAAAATAAATATGCTGGTTGTTTTGAAAATATTAAATTCTAAATTACTAGATCCTCATTGCGGAGCTCAGATATTTGTAAACAGTTTCATTTTCACAAAATGGCTACCTTATGGGCCCATTCTACTTCTAGGTAAGTATGTTATAATTAAAGTATTGAAACAAACGTAACATCGATGCACTATTTCACCACGCAAACTACAGCCTCCCCCCCCCACACCGTACCCAGAACAGCAGAACGGTGCAATAGATTGGTAAACTACACTTATTTTACTACTCGTCAATAAAATATTAATGAGCTTTATTTGCTATCGTTACATAGCTATTAGAAAATTTCAGTCAAAATATTGAAGTATATGTAGTCGGAAAATAGCTGAATACCCTCTCATCTTCTCATTAAACTTTTACGTTTTGAGATAAATGCAAATACGTGACGCACGTGGGAAATGAGCTTAACGCAGCCCCTGCGTGACGGACTTTTTTTATTTTTAAAATGGGGTAGCTATACCAACGTTTTAACCCGCTCGTCCACCGACTCCCCCCCCCCATCCTATCTCCTCATTTATTATTTAATTTGTAGGAAATGTTTAATCTATAGCTTTTCTAAATGCTTACCTTATTGTATACTCTGTCCTATCAGGCTTCCATCTCAATTATTGAAGTGTAGGTTCTGCCTGAAAGAAAGAAAATATATGACATTATTCGAAGGTATAACTTCCTTCCAATTATTGCATTCACTTATGCTACTGTCATCACATTACTAAAACTATACACCATTATGCATTGTAGGAAGTCTACATTGGCGCGTTGCTGTTGCATTTTGTTGTTCTCATAAATCCACTGGAATTTTCCTTTTAGATAAGCATAGACATGCTTCTTCAGAGGTATTCAAGTCCTTCTTCAGGCTAAGCCAGTAGTTAGAAGAGCTTACCACCACTCTAGCGTGTCCCTACAAAGGAGATCGCCAATAATTCTTGCGCCAGGCCAAATCCCGTGTCAATAAAAAAAAAATACGCCCCCGTGTGTATGTGTCTGCGATTTCCCTTGGTCGGGGAACTCAAATACGGTTCTAAAAGCTCTGGGCATTGATAACCTTGTTGCTTTTTTGCCCAAACCCAACAAACAACGGAGTCAATAATTATTCTTCAAAGGGGCGCTGGAACTATAACCCTCAGTGTACCAGGACTACTAGCACAGCGGAGGTCTACCTCAGGATCTTCCGCATATCCTGTCTCTTTTAGTTTTGTTCTCGACATAAAGGATTTGCAGATTGAGTTTATTCGTCAAACCTTGGTGTCTGGAGGCCTTCCGAAAGTGGCTGGGGTCTATTGAAATTACCCAGACACTAAGATCATTTCATTTTTATGAATGCTCTTTCTCCAGCTTATGCAGTACCTCATATTCTCACTGCGGTAGCGTGAAATCATACACATCCCCTGGTAGTAGAATTTCTAACGCCGAGCTTACTTGAACTGTTCCTTGATCTACGACAGACTAGTCAGTGGTTAACTCAAAATGGTAATGGAATTTGCTATTTATTAAGACGCTTATGAACATAAAGCTACTTGAACACCATTCTATTTTTTCCTAAATAAAACTAAACTTCACATTGCTTCTAGTGATCCTAGCGAGAAAACTCACAAAGCACCGTAAAAAACTGTCTAATTCGTTAGTCCTAGAATAATTCCCAACTGTTCTTTGAGATGAGGAAGTCATGATCGCTTCTACGTTCTTATGATGGAACTCACTCTATACGAAAGTCTCCTTGATTGTGCCCACATGATACAAATACATCTAATCGCTTAATGTGAAGAGGTTTTTCCTCAGTTCACCAGCTTGCTTTGCACGTTTTTGAATTACCTATGCATGTCCCTCACAAGAAATGATAAAAGCTTACGACGTCAATAGGATGTGTGTTTTTGTTTGAATAAGTGTGTTCACGAGGTCAGCACCAGTAGCTGCCTTGGCCCAGCTGGGTTTTACAAGGAAAAATCTGCTAAATCGTTCTTATTGTTTACTGCTTAAGGATACGTAACGATTAGTATTTCTTGCCCATCAGCCGTTATACTATTGGTCATTTTTAAGGGGCATAGGTATGTCAATAAATAATATTGAAATGACACCAATAAATTGAAGCAATGTAATACTTATATTTTCAAAGTAACTTTTAAAAACTGACTTTTTATATATTTCAATAGTTAATCATGGATGCAACAATTTGTTGAAATTTATATTTTAGCAAAGGGTGAGCTGAACAGGAAATTTCTACATATTTGCTCTCGTAATATTACCTTTGAGCAAGGGATAAACAGTATTATGTTTGCATTAGACAGGAATACATATATTATTGGCTACTAGACTGTATACAATATTCAAAGGGATGGCGTATTGTGCTAGGAATCTAGTTTGAACGTATAATTACTTAATCATTCCAATCGAATGTTAAATGGACGCTAATTAAATATTACTTGGTAATTTCAGTGACCTTTTGATTTAATGGAAAGTTATAGAGGGCAGTATGCAGTTTACGAATATCCTTAGAGAAATAGACTATCGAACAGGTAGTCGGGATTCGTGCCCCAAGAAGGGGAGAAATTGTTCAGACCCATGACTAGCTAATACCTATTTCCTGCCGAGATGGGACAGGCCCAAACCGTATGTTTATAATGAGGATAATAAGTGTACTTAAATAAATTATATTTATAAATACACAAATTTATGCCAACAGCGAGGAGGTTTGGGCTGTACCTGAAGCCTGGAGACCCGCCTTGGATAAACACAGATGAAGCGGCGAAAACAGAGTATGCTTTGAAACAGAAGTGAGGAGTGGGCGAAACCCACCCTGCAAATATTGGCAGATATGCCGAGGGCGGTAAATTAGCCGTGCTAATTGTGGAGATTGAAAACCACTGGAGCAGAAAGACGATGCGAGGCAGAAGAAGAAATATAACATGCATTATTGACTGAGATCTTTGTCAGAGTACTTTTGTACATACCCGTCCTAATTATCCAAAGTAGTATAAAAGTGGACGTAAATAAATAAGTAATTTGAACATAATCCATGACGTGCATGAACAACAACTAGCTGTTATTTCAAATATCAATAAATTCTTCAGTATATCCAAAACACATTTGCATATATAGTTCACAATGAATATATTTCAACAATATAGGTAAATAATCTATATAATATCAACGCTAAACAAAATAAAATATAATGAATACATTATTTTCAATTTTAAAATTAAGAACATGGTAAACCTAGAGTGGCGAGTTCGATTCTCGCCTGGGCAAAGGAAATTATTTAGTGACGAAATTCATTAAATAAGATCCTCAAATCCCACCCTGGCTAGAAAAGGGTGGTAACCTGTAGATAACCCGTCCCAATTAACCTAAGTTGCAAAAAGTGGACGTTAATAAATAATAATAATAAAATTAAGAGGAAAAATATATGGTTGAATGTTTTCAAAAATCATATGATGGCAGAACAAAAATCGAAAATACTTTTAATTTACAGGTATTAAACAATGAGATACAACTATAGCTCCATCATACAGCGTGTTTTCTGTTGTTGTTTTCTTTTCTGCTTTTATTTTAATATATAATTATATTTAATATTAAACACTGATATAACTTATGATTGGTTATTTAAATAACATCATTGGCTGAGAATGAAATTCTCTTATTTCAGATTTCCCTTCGTTTTTTTGTTGCATAAAGTATAAAGAAAAATGCATTTTTTACATATGAAACTGTATTTTTAATAGATGTTAATCGAGTTTAAATAAATATAATAATATGTCAATTGTTTAATATATATTAATCTATATATGTTTAAAAAAATATTGTTTTTTCTCTTTCTCTAATTTTTTTTTTTTTAAATTTTGAAGGGTAGATGCATATCTTGAATAAACTATTAGGGTAAGTATACAAATAAAATGATAAAGAAACTCTGGATTGTTCAAGTGTAACGAATATACTCAAATAAAATTCTTAAGCAAGTACTTCTATACGCAGTCCCATCTGCCATTGAGTTTATTTTAAGTTTGATTTTGCCATATCCAATGTTAATACTGTTGGGCGTTCGGGCCTATGCTGTTGCTAATTTGGAACATTAGATATATTTTTAACATTGACTTTATGGAAGTAGTTATTGGCAACATTAGGGACTTGCGAGGGAGAAAATAAATTTGACGAAATGTAGACAAAGGTGTTCTTATTTTCTGATGACCGATTCTTGCAAAATATTATTTACTAACGAATACTTTGTACTACTAGGGCTGTTAAACCACTATTTTCTAGCCAGGGAGGGACTAAGGATTCTTTTAATGAGTCTGACACAAAATAAATTCCTATTGCCCAGGTGAAAATCGAACTCACTCCTCTAGGTTTACCAAGTGAGATTAAGACGATTCCAACAAATAGTCTTTATAAAGTACATGCTATAAATTTTTAGTTTCGTGGTACTTTTCTATCGATCTACAATTCGATTGTGGAAAAACTTTAGTTGTCTTCAGCTTTTAACGGTTATAGTTACGGAGACTACAGGAGCTAGCGGGTGAGTTAGACGTACCTAATAAAAGTTTACTTCAGCGCTGACTACCACTTTGCATATGTTACCCTCGTTACCTCTCAAACACCTTCAGTGACATTGCTTTCCTCAATCGTAAGAAACTAAGCTCACCGATAGTTGTATATTTGAGAACTGACACGTCCTGCTTATGTTAATAAAGGCAGATTCATTGGCGATTAGAATTATCATTCTTAAATGTAACTCTTGTGTATAAATTATTGTATAATTCAAGTCAGAACACGCGGTCAATACCCCAAGACTTAGATTGTTATATTGGCAAAATCCGTGGAGGCGTAAATGACCATAAGGGTTTACACGCCACAAAAAAAAAAAAAGTCCTTGGAAGTCTACGAGTATATTTTGTAGTACCTACGTATTTTATTATATTTTTTAGTATTCAGTATAAAGACAGATGATTTTTACTGCATCTTCATTAAATATGTTCTTTTTTGATACTTAATTGCAAAGGACTTAATATTTCGAGCTCATGTGCACTAAATACTTGACTCAATCCAAGTAAATGATTTCTTGACTAATTTTTTTTGTCATCGTTCTTCCTCTTATCTAGTGAGCATAAGAGTTGTGAAGTAATTTTTTGGAGGTACGAAATATCTCTCATGGATTGTGGAAGGCGTAGAAACATGAAAGTTGTTGCTCTTTCAGAATCAATAAACTCGGCAGCTTAGGATTTAGATTTTGATAATGGCGGTCACGTTACCATTGACATCGGCTTTAATATTGATTACTTTAAATAAATAAAGTAGGTTTAGTATAATATCTAATATTGTCAGAATTATTACTATTATTTATTAGCGTCCACTTCTTTTTACAATGGCTAATTGGACACGGGCTATCTGCAGGCTACAACCCATTTCTAACAGAACTGGGACTACGCATTTTTTTTAATGAGTTAGTCGCTAAATTAGTTCCTATTTCTCAGGTGGGAACATTCTCATTGTCGGAATTACAAAATCAAGGTTTTTACAGGTTTAGAATAATTTTATTAAAATACTTGACAGAAATTGTACAGGAAACTGAACTTCTTGAAAAATTGCATTTTCCTCTATTAGCTGAAATATTAATTACATTCTATACAAATTTATAGAAAAAAGAAGAAGTTTTTAATTTAATAAAAATAAACTTCAATAGTTATAGGAAGCTTATTTAACCGTTATGTAAAGTATCTAAATTAAACTTCTAGAAATATATACATTACAAAATTTAATATTTCTTTTTTAATATAAAATATATTAAAACCAGCATTTTCAATGAGTAATGAAGAGAAAAATTATTTTTATCTAATATATATATATATAAAATATATAAATTAAAAAAAGGAGAAGCCATTCCTCCTAAAACTTATTTAATTAGTTTGTGCCCCACATCGATGGTGATTGGAAGATCTCTGTTTAGGGGGTAGTTAGAATAATATATTTATTCCTTCATGTACACGTTGGTTGTACTTTATTCATATATTATGGAAAATATTCCTTAAATATCTGAGTGTTTTACATATCCGGACTTTGCCTAAATGAATATAATAACAGTTATCACTTTTAAATCCTTTTAACCATGCTGTAGGCCCATTCAATTCTATACGACATGTATTTGTAAATGTTCATATTTTTTAGATAGTATTTGTTGAATATATTGGCTGCTGTCAGTTAGTAGTTCTGCCATATCGTGGGGTATGTGAAGGCTTTTTCGTTGGATGCAGTCTGTCAGTATGTGCTTCATCGTAAGGTGCTTGTTGCCAGACTCAGGATCGGCCACACATACCAGACACATAGACACTTAATGACAAGGACTGATAACCATATATTCAAATATTGCAACAAGCACCTACTAAAATAATATTTACTTAAAAATCCTTACCAAAGGAGGATACAAAATTCATTGTAAACAGTTATTACGACTAAAGAGGTTTACTATACGATTCCTAAGTTGTGTGAAATATGGTTCTATATAATTTCAATGACAACAGTTTGTAATTCTCACATTGATGGTTAAGAAATATATTATTCCATCAGTAATTATAAACTCTTAAGTCACATAAAAACAAAATTATAGTGGGGATAATCATCATCTAATAATCCCTCATAATCAGAAGAAAGTAATCACTTCTAAGTATTTATTGCGGAGGATACAGTCAGACAGATATATACCGAGTGACTGTAGTAAAAACTAGTTTGCATCTTAGTTAAGTTAGTTTAGGTGGTAAATGGAAGGGGGTGGCTAATTCGAGGAAGGTGTCATTATTGAGTTAAGAAAACGTGGGTGGATGGCTAAATTTATTTCACCACTTGCTAAATTAGTAACGGTCTAACCGGGTATAACCTCCACCAATCTTCCTCTTCCCTCAAGCTCTGCTCTTCGTTGGCAGTCATCTCGTTCCCTAATGCAGTCTCTTATATATTTCACGGATTCCGACTTCCTTCCCTTAAACGAGAACACGTAAGCACCAAGGGGCTGACTTAAAAATGGGTTAGTATCAGGAGTATTCCTCATCAAGTTTGTGATAACTTTGAAAAATGCATTAACTATTTAAATCTAATGAGGGTAAGTATTGTAATTTGTCCGAAAAAGTATATTCCTCCGATTGCCCTTCGGAATAAATCCATTGATTTCTTGTCCTTCTTGTAGGGTAGGTAGAGCAGGCATTGAAATCGCAAAAATATTTAGAGAGGGAGTTTGCCCCCTTTTTAAGTCTCGTTTACTGGGGGCATCTACCAAGGAAGAATTAGAGATCAGAATGTCCAAATGACCTCATCCTTGTGTATTCCGGTTCTTCGGAAATGTTCTTAATTCACACAGCCTCTGAGTGATTGATTTTTACGAAATATGAAAAGTAAGTTTAATAATAGAGCTAAAGTTAGCCATGATTAGTTGGGATAATATCACTTGGGGACATAAATAGTAATAAATTCCTGGGTCCGATTCTAGCTAAAAAGTGCAATATTCATCGCACACTCGTAAGAGAGTCGTATATACTCTTTAGACTCCCGCTGACCATAATCACTGTGACACTAGCGCGCTCTGGAAGCAAACTCGTGAACTAATGTTTATGTTTGTCTTTAAAAAAGATCAAGAAATTATGACGTTTTAGATGCAATTCATTTGGAACACAAATATCACATGTGATATTAATAATTAGAATAACGCACAAATTCATTCTATGATTTATTAATGATTAGATTATATATATATATATATATATATATATATATATATATATATATATTTAATGCGAAGTCCAGGACAGATTATTTCTTTTTTGTTTGAATGTACTTCATATATTAGAGTGCCTTGTCAATGTCGATTGCATAAAAACCAAAAACTTAAATTCTACAGTTCAATAGAGTTGTCCTTAAATTTGATATATTATATATAACTCATTATTTCTGTTTGCTAACATTTTTATTTTGTATTGATTTTTCAGCATAATTCCATTTATCCCCCTATGTTGCTCAAGAGTCGTAAGACTTTACAAGCATGATGATTTTGCTTTGTCATCTTTCCTGATACTCTGCTTTTCCTTGCCTTCCATCATATTTCGTAGAGCACATCCTCTTCTCATATATATATATATATATATATATATATATATATATATATATATATATATATATATATATATACTACCTCAGATACCCGGCTTCGCCCGGTAATTGATTTGAGGCTGAATGGTGGTATTTTTTTGGCAAGGCTTTACTTTGCACAATATTTTGACATTTACCCGTCCCAGTGTTTAGGGTTAATACCCGTTGTTGGCATTTGTTAATTATAAAATTTATTTCTTATGTAAGTCCTCACTGTCCTCCAAATTGTCATATTTCCCGTTTCCTGTGCATTATGGATAGATTTAAATTATTAAGCACAAAATATTAACATACATTTGAATTAATTTTTCCCGGAGAGGTACCTGGTAGTTCCAAAGAATTGTTGATCAAATCTCTCTAAATAACAAATTAAACAACTTTTGTTATGTGCATATTTGCCGAAACCCCAATAGGAAAGGAAATATCACTATTTTTAATTTCAGGCCTCCCTTATAACCCCCACTCCTGCCCGTCCCGAAATGTTAGTATGGGTTATTATAAGTAAGGTGTTAGTGCTAATACACATACCGAGTGTTTTGTTTAGTTCGGTTGAGTCCTTTGTGCCAAATAAAATTGTTGACTCCCGTTATTATTTTTAGCGTATAACGTCTTTATACTTCGGTATACGACGATAGTGTATATGACAAAAGTTACTCTAAACAACAAAATAAAAAATGTTTGTTATGTTCATATTTGCCGAAACCCCAATAGGAAACGAAATATCACTATTTTTAATTTCTGGCTTCCCTTATAACCCCCACTCCTGCCCGTCCCTAGAAATGTTGGTATGGCTTGTTATAATGAAAGCGTTAGTGCTAATACATATACCGAGTTTTATTTATTTCGGTTGGGTCTTTTGTCCCAAATAAAATTGTTCACTTCCGCTATAGGTTTTAGCGTATATCTCGTTTATAATTCGGTATACGAAAAAAGTATATATAACAAAAGTTACTCTAAATAACAAAATAAACAACTTCTGTTATGTTCATATTTGCCGAAAAGCCAATAGGAAACGAAATATCGCTATTTTTAATTTCTGGCTTCCTTTATAACCCCTACTGGCTTCCTTTATTGTGTGTCCTACAAAAATGTCGAGCGGTAAAAGACAAATGTCTATGTAAGATTGCTAGACATTTGAAAAATTTTCTATAATATTAAAACGTTAGAAATTGCGTAAAGGCTAACGGAACCTATAAGAATTATCAAAAATACAATTTACTGTAGGTTATTATCATTAATAATTTTCTGAATTGTTGAAGTAAATCAATTATAGAAAATCTCGTTGATTAATTATATTATTATTTTTATTATAATCATTGTTGTCTAAGCTCTGTCGAATTAAAATTCTATTATATTTATGCTCGTTTAGTGTATTATTTATAATAATTACGTGGTTGTATTCTATCAATATTAATTTGTTGTAAATGGTTTCGAAATTCATTGTCTAAAGCTTGTATATAGAATAGATTTGATTTAAACCTAATTCACTTATGTATAGTTGCCATTTATACAATAAAAATACTTTTTATAATAGAACAGTGGTATTTTAGGGAAATAAACCATTGAGGCCGTTTTAAAACTTCATGGCCAATACTAAGAGAACGGTGAAAATGAGTTCAAATTTCTATATACACGCACACAATGATATTAGTCTGTAAACGTTCTCGCTGCACAAATTTTTATTATTACCTCACTCAATACCGTTTGGATGATCAAGTTCTCTTCCGGGTGAAATGGAATCAAAATGACTTGGGGTTTAAAAAAAGGGGTTAAACGGATAATCCAAAATAGCACTGATTCTATGTATCGAAAAGTCCGTCACGCAGGGGCTGCGTAAACTAAGCAGATTTCCCACGTGAAGTTTTACAATAGAGAAATCCACCTAATAACAACAGTATTAGTAAGGAATATCTTAACCTATTCACGAGGGACGAATAGTTACCGAAACGGCCCGTACTAGCTCTCGGCGGAGAGTCCCTAACATAGCCGACTCCTGCCGACCACACACATGCATACAAATGCAAATATCTCGGTTAACATTCAAGATACAGAATAAATGTATAGAACAATATTTATAGTAAATTTAATTTTCAATAAGATTGATTCTATACAATATTTCGATCCGACGAATAATAATGGAAATATTTCGAATTTTCAAAAATCCCCTCCTCTAAACCCCCCACCCCTCCCACTTGTCTGAGTTCAGCCATTAACGAAGTTGATCTTTCTTTTTACGTAAAACGTTTAAATATGAAGTTTGGTAACGATCAAACGAAAATTGCAACCGCTAGAGCGTTAACAGACAAATATATATATATATATATATATATATATATATATATATATATATATATATAATTTTGAACGGACCTCATTTTCGTCATCTCCTGGGTAGGATCGATGTACATTTGAGGAAATTTTTCAAAACTCGCGTCATTAGTACGTCCTCAATAGCTGATTTCCCTTAAGGGAAATCTGCTAAAACGTTTATTGGTTATCTTATAAACCGAAACGTTTTCGCAGTTTACTAATCTTTAGTTCAATACAATTCTACATCATTAGTCTATTATGTTGCAATATTTTTTCGATTGATAACTGGAGATAAGATGCATTTATTTATGTACTTCTTATATTTATTGGCGTGGTGGGGCATTACAACAGAGGTGAATCGCACACAAGTTGTAGAGACAAGAAAGTAAGACAGCGCTATCTGTGTGACTTTCCAGCAACTGGAATGTGTGACTGACTTTTAGTTTTCTATTCAGCAAGGTTCGGTTATAAGATATTTATTTGAACCCTTTTCATGGCTCAGGCTAGACCAGTCCCCTTCCGTGAATAAAACAGCTCATGAACAAGAAATATCTGACACTAAATAATTTATCCAGCGAGGGGGATCATTTTGGCGGGAGTTCCCTTCATATTACATAGCGGCTCAAAACTGTAAAAAATCGAGTAAAGCCCAGAGCAAAGATGAAAGCATTCATAAACATTTTATCTTATTTCTAGTTTTCTGTCTTCATTTCATTTGTGACTGTAGTTTTCGGTTTTTCATTAAATGAAAGTTTGGTTTGAAATTTTGGAATTTAAATTACAACTTATAATCTAGTTTCATCAAAAGAGAAGAACGGGTTGAAATCTTCCCTCGAAAGTTGTGTTTTTTTCAAATGTATCCATTTCTGTTTAATTACAAATATAAACACTAAGAGTGGTTTTATGACTGACCTAAGGCTTGCTGAACAGTTGCCGAAAAAGTCTTTTCAGAAAGGAATTTACCAATTAGCCAGAGTAACATAAAGTGAACTTCCAAAAGAAAGTTTACCCCTACAAAAATTGCTGTTATAAAACATTTACTAAGAGAAAATAAATAACTTTCCTAGTTGGTCAATACTGTGCAGCAATTAACTGTAAATTTTACCCAGCCAAACCGGGGATCGCATATACTGCTCAGGTTCAATTACATCCAGCTTTAGGTAAGCATAAAAAAGTTTTGTAGAGATCCGCCCGCTTTTTATCCGACCACATCAAAAATGTAGAAAGTTAACATTGAACTAATTTTTCGCTAAGCTCCCTGCCGGGCCTCGTTCCAAGAGATGTTTGGCTTAAAACACGCCTTTTTTTTCCCTTTAGGGTGGAAAATAATTCAGAATTTTAGAATGGATAAAATCCTCAGGCTTGAAATGGTATACGTAGAGTATAGGAATGCTAATTGTATTTCTTTTAATACTTAGGTAACGATTTCTTATTGACACATATCAGGATTTTAACATTTGAGATATAAAACTAACTTCCAAAAAATGTTGTTTTAAGTTCTTATAATTGGAATTTCTTAACTATGAACTCCTACGTTTTCTTATTTATAGTAACACTGACTATTTATATACCAGCATGGATTACTTCAATTGTCAGAATAGAAGGTTGGAATTTCATATATCAAGACGCTTCCGCTGGCCAAAATAGCCTTTATAGATACACAAATGAACGATATAAAAACAAAATCTGTTTAAAACATACTTCAGAGTCATAAATATTTTAAAAGCCCACTCCCTTCGCAATCGCTTGCAAACAAACACAATCATCAAAGGCATAGAAATATTAACCATTGCTTTGAATGTATACCCAGTAATTTCCAATAAATTGAATTACTGTAAACTATCAAAGTGTTTGTCAATCCATTTACCAATGTCAGAATGAGTGTGAAAGCCTATCAAAAGTCGTTCTAGACAAAATATTCCCGAAGTAGTGCCTATATAAACTTTTTTGGGCCATTTTTGATTTGCCATGGACTCAGCAATAAATAATATTGGTTGTACAGGAGGTATACCAATTGTAGGGTTTGCTGCAAAAAGGAGGTAGCTCCATCCCATAGCTGTTGGGAGTTATAAACTTTCTTGTTCCAAAAAAAAAAAAACCTCTTTTATTTGGCACAAAAAGGATGCAGCTGTTCTAATATGTAAACACCATAATTGAAAGTATGCAACAACAAATATTTTTACATAACTTAAAATTTGAATTTTTTAAACGTTTTTTTTTGGTTTCCCAAAAACTGGTAAATTGGAGCTACCTCAGCAAACCCTTCAATTTACTAAATGTGGTGTTCATACGGTAAATGTGTATCATCTTCAGCAACGTAAATATATTATTTCACCAAACTGAGATTGTAATATATAATTATCATACGATCGTTATTGAACTGAGATCTATAAAATATCCGTAACGTAGCGGCAGCGTAAACTGAGCAGATTTCCTTCGTGCTGGTATAACTCACCTGCAATGTCGTCTCACCATATATTCTCCATTTATATATCAAAATTTGAAGCGTACCAGTGGGGGATTTCTATAGCCTGAAAATAAGAAAGTATGAATAGCTCGCTTAATATTTGAGTTACGCGAACACGAATATATCAACATTGTAGAGCGTAAGTAGTTGACGTCAGGTATTTACAAGAATCTCACATTATAGAGGCCCGTTGGGAAAAAAAATTAAATTCATATATAAGTTTGAAATAAGACTTTTCGTAAAATATTGGGTTATTGTTAACTTGCGACGTCTCAATTGGGGGTTTGCTGAAGATCGCTAAAGATTAATAAATGCAAATATCTCCGTTAATAATGCAAATAGAGAAAAGTGTATATAACAATATTTATGGGTAATTAAATATCCTTAATATCATAGATATTTTGATTTTTCGAAACTCCCCCTCTCCCACTAGTCGGGTTTCAGCTGTTAACGTTGTTGATCATTATTTTTACATAAAAAGTTTATATATCGAACATGCTTGTTTGTTGTTTCTCAAGGTTCTAGTGCGAAAAACTGCTAAGTTATCATCGCCGGTAATATATCTAATTACTCTCGTTTTGGATAAGTACATGCATTTTGGGAGTAAATTGTAAATATTTTTGTACTCACATTTATATAGCCATTTAAAATTGAATGATATAAATGAGGATACAAATATAAATTTCTAATTTTCATAATTATTTGTCTAGCTTTTTGGTGTCATCCCCAAGGGCCACTGCTATATTATTGGGAATATTGCATCCGTTTCGAATATTTGTATACAAATGAGATTCTATTAATATATGGTAGATAGTTAAATTTGTGTTATATTCCTCACATATCGAGTGTTGATCTTTTGTCATAACTATACATAAATCATGTGTGGCCTTTTCGAAGTACCTAATTTGCCCTCATCTCTTCTTTCATCTCTTGTCGAATATTTCCTTGAACGGATGGAGGTTTTAATATTTTTTAGTTTATAATTCTGTGTTTCGTTCCACATTTGTTGCCAGCTTTTATGAATATCTTCTTTGAATGGTTGATAGAGCTCTAGATGTGATCGGGTGATGGAGTCGAGTCGGTGGGCTTCTCTGGCTGCTAAACCTGCTTTTTCATTTCCATCTATTCCTACGTGGCATGGAATCCACATGAAGTAGACGACGCTTATTGACTCTCGGATCATTTGTATATATTTATGTATTTTTTGTACTATTTGATTGTTCGTTAATATATGTTTAGTACTAAATTTTGATCAGAATGTATAGTCTTAGTGTCCATATCACACCCACTGGGAAACCTTTTCGAATACATAAAAGCCAGATGGAGCAAGTTCGTTGAACCCCTTTTAAATGTCATGAATTTCCCAAGAGCGACTAAAAAGAGCCTTATGCTAAATGATGAAGAGGCATTGAAGAGTGATTGAAACATAGAGAGCGAGTGGGAGCTGAATGGTTTGACGAACAGCCCTGTGTCAGGGCTTCTTTATGGCGGAGCCCAGTGTCTTTTTGTCCTCAGAGAGGTCTCTCCTCACTCCATTTACATTCCTCGGCCTTCATCAGCTGTCTGCCCTTTTAGGCATATGTTCGCCCGATTCTCACTCCATTTTCACCCTTTTTTTTAAAAAAAAATAAGTCCATTTGTGATTGGAAAAAAAGGCCAACATCTACACTAGATTTAATTTTTTACTATGGAGTTTAGCATAGTCCCTACTATCAAGGACAGCCTCATCTTCAGTGCACTTTTGAAGTAATATAAGTCTGCCACGCAGGAGCTGCGTAAAACAAGCAGATTTCCAGCAAGGCGGATACAATAAGCTCTTAGCTTTATATACACATTTAATTTATACTCAGATGTACGTGGAATTAATTGAGAAACGAGTCAATAATTTCCTTTACCCAGGAGAGTTCGATTCTCGTCTGGGCAAAGGAAATTATTTAGTGCCGAAATTCATTAAATAACATCCTAAATCCCACCCTGGCTAGAAAAGGGTGGTAACCTGTAGATAACCCGTTCATTGCAAAACATGGACGTTAATAAATAATAATAATAATAAAGTGAGAAACATAAATTGCAGCGTAAGTTTATGTTTCTCAATTTACCAATCCTGTGTTTTAAAGAAATATTATTAGAAGATCGCAGAAAAAAGAAATCTTACTCTTTCATAGTGAATTATTTTGAAGTACCACTTTCTGACAACAATGCTTTCCCAGCCTTCCCAATCACAAAATAAAAGTCAGTCACGCTGGGACTGCGTTAACTAAGCAGGTTTCCAACGTGTCTCAAGTGTTAGTATTTATCTCAGATCGTAAAAGTTCAATGAGAACAATATTTTCTATTTAGGATTCAAATATATTTCTTCGTAATATAATAACTTATTGTTAATATGGCATGAGTAGGAGTGGGGGTTTACTGAAGGCCGCAAACTAAAACATGCAAATGTCTTGGTTAACTTAATTTTTATTTGAAATGTTTAAATATTGATTGGTAACGACTAACAAAAATTTTGACCTGGGTTAACAGGCATATATATATATATATATATATATATATATATAGTTTTGAACGGACCTCATTTTTGTCATCTTCTGGGTAGGATCGATTCACATTTGAGGAAATGTTTCAAAAAACATGTCATGAGTACCATTTCAATAGCTGATTTCCTTTAATAGAGATCTGCTGAAACCTGAAACAATATTCTGAAACACACATCACATTTGTTTGATCAAAACCAAATTTGTTATATAATTGTTTCTTGTCAAACTTACGATCAAATTCGTTAATGGTTGAAATTTAACCGAGATTATAGAGGTAGACGAAATTCGAAAATTCAAAATATATCTGTTATTATGAATCGGATCAAAAAATGTTGTATGTTGAATATTTTTTGTATCGACGTCCTTTGTGTAAATAAGGCTAAACGGAGCGGGCTATGTACAGGTTATACACCATTTTCTTGACAAAGATTTAATTAGTTCAGTGCATGACAGTCTTTTCAGTATTATTTAGACCATGTGTGGGCAACAACCGGGCCGCGAGACATTTTGAAAACCCAATTAAACAAAAATATTACACTACTTACTCCAAAATAGGAAGATGGGGAGAGATTTGTGAGTTTGGCAGTACTTATAAATGCGAACAGTTCTTTTCAATAATAAGTTAATAAATCAAAACACCATACATGGCTGACTGAAGATACTTTGGAAAATTCTTTACGTCTTTGTATCAGTGGAATTAATCCAAACATCGATGGATTAGTTTCCCAAATTCAAGTTCAAGTGTCTCATTGCTTTCGGTGTCGCTATTTAACTTTCATTGTTTGTAATAATTCCAAATTTTACGATTTAATTACAATGTTCTACCTATATTTTTTTCATTTCATTTTGTTATTTATACTATTATTATTATTTGTTAACGTCCACGTTTTGCAACTAAGGCTAATTGGGGCGGGTTATCTACAGGCTACCACCCTTTTCTAGCCAATGCGGGAATAAGAATTTTATTTAATGAATTCCGTCACTAAATAAATTCCTTTGCCCAGGCGAAAATCGAACTCGTCACTCTAGGTTTACCATGTGAGATTATAATTTATAAAATTGTATTATAATTACATTGTCGTAGGGGCTCTGGTTTGCCATGTGAGTTAAAGCGTTGGCTTTAATCTCACATGGCAAACTTTGAGTGGTGTGTTCTATTCTGACGGACTCACTAAAAAAAATCCTTAGTCCCACTCAGGCTAGAATAGGGTGGTATCCTGTAGATAACCAGTCCCAATTAGCCATAGTTGCAAAAAGTGGACGTAACTAAATAATAATAAAAAAAAAACATTGTATAATTTCATGTCTGATATCTATCGTTAATAATTATGAACACTACTTTTAAAAGCGGCCCGCGACGTATTTGCACACTAAAGTTCAACATGCCAAAGGTTGCCCATACCTGATTTAGAGCAACTTAATAAACTGTGACTATATTTGTAAAGTGGTATGTATTTTGATATCAGGATGAAAATGGTTTTCCAAATACAGGAATAACCTAAAGTGATATACAGTAGAGAGAAGGTTATAACATAATACCCATTTGTTACCAAGGCCATTACGGCTGGAGATTAATTACTTCAGACATGGAATCGCTTGTTTCTTTTTTATGCTTCATAGAGGAAGTCGGACATTTTTCCATTTTCCCCGCTCCCCACTTCCATTATTATGATTCGGCCCCTATTAAAAGCTCCGGTGCAATTTCTCTCTTAGGATGTAATTAAGTGCTGTCTAAATGAAATTTTTCAACACTTCCATTCAGCCAAATGAATTATCATCTTAAAAGTAACATCTACTTTATTGTGTTCCAATTGAGATCAGCTGATCGTGGTGAACAATCAGAAACTAACTATTTGGTTCTCATGGGATTTTTTATTTTTAAATTTTAAGTAATTTGTAGAAATAAGAACCTTTTAGTATATTGGTGTCCAAATATTGCTGTAGATATCCCGTCCCGATTAACCTTAGTTGAATGAAGTGGGAATAAATTTAAAGGAAACATAATCTAATTTGAGTACCATACGACAAGCTTGTACAGTGAAAGGATGAAACAGAATTTTTAGGAATGCGCGATATCTCCGATACATTGAATCGGATCGCAAAAAAAAATTGTAGGTCTTCTAATGGTAAATAAAAAATGCCATATGCTAAGTTTTTGAATCTAGACTAAGCACGTAGAAATTTGAATTATTTTTATTTTCGCCCACCACTAAACCACCCATTTATTCTACTTAGATCAAAAGACGGGGATTAGACGTTACAACTATTTCAAATATGAAATTTCGATATTCTATGGCTAGCAATTTTGAAGGTACGCATGATATATACAGACGTCACAACAAAACTAGTCAAAAAGTCCGTCATGCTGGGGTGCGTTAACTAAGCAGCTTTTTTAAGTTGGTCACGTATTTGGATTTATCTCAAAACATGAAAGTTGAATGAGAACAATATTTTGTATTTAGGCTTCGAAAAATGTGCTTCATAATACAACAGCTTATTGTTAATATGACATGAGTAGGAGTAGGAGGTATACTGAAGACCGAAAAATAAAAAAAATGCAAATATCTCGGTTGACAATCAAGATAATGAAAGAAGATACATGACAGATATTTATAGAACTTTACATTTGCAATAAGATTGATTCTATATAAATTTTCGATCCGACGCATAATAACGGAGATATTCCTTCTTGTAAACCCCCCACAAACTCTGTCCGATTTTAGCCATTATCAAACCGTATCTTCATTTTTACATAAAATATTTAAATATTAAGTTTGGTATTGATCAGACAAACATTTAGTCCGCTAGAGCGTTAACACACACACACACACACACACACACACACACACATATGTATATATATATATATATATATATGTCATCTCGTAGGATCGATGTACATTTGAGAAGTTTCTTGAAAATCATGAGCACAACCTCAATAGCTGATTTCCTCTGAGAGAAATCTGCTAAAATGGGTCCAGAAAGGGTGAAAACGGATAATTCAGGTACAATACTTCCTTTACTTCGCACAAGGAAGTAAAAATTGATGTTGAAACTTCAAAATAACTTAAATTGGCCATCCCATGAAACAACGACTTTTCAAAAAGTAACAATACCAATTAAAGAAACAGAACGTGAGAGTTTTTATTCCCTAGACCCCTGGAGAGTTTACAAGACAGCCCTTAATTTTGCCTGCAGAGTAGAGCAAGGAGTTAGCAAAAGTAACAACCAAAAATAACTTTTTAATATGCTCTCATGCAGAAAATAATGACCAAAAATCAAACAAAAAATATAAAATTACTCCCGTTCCCACTTGAAATAAATTGTAAGTCATCACGGTAGATAACAAAACAACAAGGAAAGTTATATATCAAATAAATGTTCAACTGAAAATATAAATATCCCCCAATGTTTTTCCTCGATGCCAACAATGTTCAACTCTGAATAAAATAATAACTCAGAAATAATAAAAACGATCGCGGCAACTAAATAATTTGAAATGAAAATATTAAAAACAATAATTCTATCTGTATGATAGTAGAAGATGGTAGGGTATCGGCTATAAATTCTCAATTCTTCAATTAGAGGAGTTTACGTATTATTCTGACAGTTTCGGCACCATTGGTTCTCCCTTCTTCAGAGCTATCAATGAACAAAACCCAACAAGTGTGAGAAATTTGTGTAAAATGGTAAAACAGAATATTTTAACAATGACCATATATGTATAAAAAGAGTAAAAAAAATAAAAATTAAAAATGTAACAATGACAAAAGAGAGGGGGGGGTTGGATGTATAAATTATAACAAGAAATTAAAACGTTCGATATGGTGGGTGCCAATTGCAGTAGAAGAGAAGCAGGGAGCATAATGACTACTATACACTTTGAAAATTATATCTTAAATGAGGATAGGGCAAGGGTAAGTAAGGGTGGGATGGGTTTGAGGGAAACCTTTCCCTTCGTCCATTTTCCTGTTCTCTCTCTAGAGATATGTGAAATTGTACTAATAAGTAATAAGTAAGAGTACTTAATCATTTAACCGGATAAAAAGGTCTATTTCCTTAAATGCCAGAATCACCCTGATGGGGGAGGGTTTTACAAAGGGGCATGAAATTTAGAAAATCCAAATATCTCCCTTATTTTAGAGTTCAGTCGGAAAATGTTATACATGCAATCTTGTTTTTAAATTTAATTTACTAATGGTTTAGTTAAATACGATTACGTTTTCCAGAAAGATGGCGTATCACAGTGTTGATATTACCTGTGAATAGTAACTGACGAATATATCAGTTTGCTTAGGTGAGATTGTTCATTACTTTGGTACGAGAATTACTTATCTTTACTCCTAACTCGCCCGTATGTCCACTAAAATGGGACGTTACATTTCAAATATGGACATATTGTTATGTTTTTATAATAAGAATAATCGTTTGGTAGTAAGTGAACTGACTAAAATATGTAAACAGTAAATTTTAACAAAATCTAATTTTCTCCTTCATCCTCTTACTCCTTATATCAAATACAACTTAATTCCTTCATCATTACTGATGAAACCAAAACAAACAAAAATTTAATTTCCATACTGGTATAACCGACCCTTGTTTCGCCCCCGAAGGGCTTACGCTTAAGCGGGTAGCAAAAATCAGAGAAGCGCGCTGTGTTCTAGTTAAATATTAAACTCTCCGGCAGATTCTAATATACAGCTGCAGGCTGATTCTCTAACAAGGCAGTTTCAGTTTCCGAGAAAATTAGGTTTCTGGTAACTAAGCTGGGTTTGAGTACACACTGCTGACACAATGGAAGGACGTGGGTTTGTTTGTTTCTCTAGTCCCTGCAGTCTCTCGCTATTGGTGAAATACTACAAAGGCACGGCGATCCCCACCGTTCAACAAATTGAATTGCCTGCAAGTTTTATTTCGTTTTCACATTTTAACAAAACATTTTTTCCACTGTTGGTCTGTTTGTTAAAATGAAGGTTATAGGCACAAAGTTAAAGCTGATGTTCTTGCCCTGGTTTTTAGCAGATCCCTGAAGGGAAAACAGCTATTGAGGTCGTACTCATGATGCGAGTTTCGAAAAATTTCTTCAAATGTCCATCGATCCTACCCAGGAGATGACGAAAATGAGGTCCGTTCAAAATTATATATATATATATATATATATATATATATATATATATATATATATATATTTGTCTGTTAACGTTCTAGCGGTCGCAATTTTCGTTTGATCGTTACCAAACTCGATATTTAAACCTTTTATGTAAAGATAAAGATCAAGTTCGTTAATAGCTGAAATCGGACCAGTGGGAGGGGGGAGAGGGGGGGATTTTCGAAAATTCAAAATATCTCCGTTACTATACGTCGGATCGAAATATTATATAGAATCAATCTTATTGCAAATTAAATTTACTATAAATAGTGTTATATACATTTATTCTGTATCTTGATTATTACCGAGATATTGGCATTTTTCTGTTTTCAGCTTCTGAGACGAGATCGGCTAACTTCGGGTCTAGTCGTGGGTTTCCGTGAAGAGCTAGTTCGGGTCGTTCGCGTAACTGTTCGGCTCTCTATTCTGAAATTTCTCTATTGTAAAACTTCACATGGGAAATCTGCTTAGTTTACGCAGCCCCTGCGTGACGGACTTTTGGCCTTAGGAATAGTGTTTATTTCATATTGATAGACAGACATGTATTGACCTAAGTATTGAGCATTTTGATTCAATTCCGAATTTGTTTTTACAAAGATACTAATATATCATTGAGATACAATTAAGTTATGCGGAAAAGGCTATATGTTTCAAATAATAGAGTGAGTTTTTAAAAAGCAGAATATAGGCACAAAATTAAGGCTAAATTTCTTGCCCTGGTTTTGACCTTATGAATAATGTTTATTTAGCAGATTTCCCTTGAGGGAAATCAGCTATGAGGTCGTACTCATGACGCGATTTTCGAAAATTGTCTTCAAATGTCCATCGATCCTACCCAGGAGATGACGAGACTGAGGTCCGCTCAAAATTATATATATATATATTTGTCTGTTAACGCCCTAGTCGTCGCAATTCTTGTTTGATAGTTACTAAACTCGGTATTTAATCGTTTTATGTAAATAGAAAGATGAAGTTCGTTAATGGCTGAAATCCGACCAGTGGGAGGGGGGTTTAGAGAGGGGGATTTTGGAAAATTCGACATATCTCCGTTACTGTACGTCGGATCGGAAAATTGTATTGAACCAATCTTATCGGCCGTTTGTGTAACTGTTCGGCACTCGTATAACCTAACCTTTCTGGTCTTCTAACCTTTTACTTTGTGAGATATAAGCAGATTTCTTTATTGTAAAACTTCACGTGGGAAATCTGCTTAGTTTACGCATCCCTTGCGTGACGAAGTTTTCTATTAATAGACAGGAACGTATAGAACTAACTAATGAGTATTTGAATTCATCATTTCCGAAGATTTGTTCACATAGATGCCAAGGTTTCATCGAGATGCAATTAAGGTATGTGGAAAATGCTGTTTTGTTAAATATTAGACTGAAAAAAATAAAAATAAAAACTAGTAGCAGAAGAGAAATGTTCATTACCTTTTATTTAAAGTATCTGCTACAGAGGCGATAGACTCCAAACCAGTTAGTAATACGTATTGTGTCGCGTCAATGAGTATTCTGGGAGAGTACTAGAGCGGTGTTTTTTTAGGTAAGATCAAAACTGGATGTCTTTGAAGTAATAACTGTATTTAGGCAAGGAGTACAAATACCGTTTAACCTTCCGCCGGAAGTGAGAATCCTGAAAATAAGGACCAAACCTGGGATGCTTTTACTTATGATCAGTTTCTACAATGAATTAATAGTGAACTTATTTTAGCTAATCTCTTGAAGGGTGAAATTTTACACTAGGGAAATGTGAAAATTATATGTTTACATGCCAGTATCATGAATCTCTATCCGTTGGTTTGTTTTCTTAATCCAATGAAGATTTGCTTTGGACCCGAATCCTGTACTGTATGTCAGGCAGTAGTCTAATTAAAGTTTTTATTGCTAGTGTCAATTTTATAAAACCCCAAAAATTAATTTGATATCAATATTTTGCAATTTACGTCCTGGATATTAGATATAAAAAAATTAAAGTTTATGAAATCAGCTCTGTTTAAGCAATGGAAAGCTACAAATTTGTAAATAATTTATTCAGTTGAATTAAAATCTGGTATTATTTATGATCCTAAGAGCTAAATCCCGAACAATGGTTGGCATCCTTGAGCCACATTTTCTAATCTGTAAAGCATTTACTCCATAATGTATTAGTATATCCAAAAATAGCTATAAATATTCTGTTGACTCTAAAAGTATGCTAGAGGAGGCAGAATTTCTTGATGGAATTTCTAGCCTGGTCATCGTGACCACCATGAATCTCAAGTGGGTTGGAGCATAATCCGTTATAAATATACATGTGTTTATAAGGGTGTTTCTTTTCAACTTTAAATATAACAGAAATTAAAATTTCATGAATAGAATTTATATTATCTTGAACTGCCTTTTACTACTTCTATTAAGTTACATAATTATTTTTAGCATTTAATATACCATGGAATTAAATATTAACATGCTTACAAAATTAAATTAATGAATGAAGATGTGTATGAAATTATTTATGATGTGAAAGTGACAAGTGGAAACGTTTAATTACCAATGGGTTAAGTGTATATAAATGGATTATTTTTCTGAGTTATTGCTCCCTTAATGTTGTCCACGAAGATTCACAGAAATCACCAGTATTAGTTTAGTACTATTAGTATCTTGTTTTCATTATTAAACACGAGATATTGGTTTAGGGATTTCCCGTATTAAAGTTCAATCAAGAGTTTTCACGAAAATTGTATTAAATCTCCGTGGATTCTGACGAGTAGGCACCGATAATTTTTTTTACTTTGGAAAAATATGTAAAGGTAAAATTAAATTATTTATTAACGTCCACTTTTTGCAACTAAGGCTAATTGGGACGGGTTATCTACAGGTTAACACCATCTTCTAGCCACGGTGGGATTAAGGATTTTATTTAGTTAATTCCGTTCTTTACTAAATAAACTCCTATTGACCAGGGCGGGAATCGAACACGCCACTCTAGGTTTACCATATGAGATTAAGGTCGACGCTTTAACTCACTCAGGTTAGCCAAGCCCCATGTATAGGTAAGCCATAATAATTGCTTTATATACATATTGTAAAGATGTAAAAAATACAACGAAAATAACTCGAGGCCATGTGCTTGTTTCTATAAAAGAGGACGTCAAACGTACTTTTTAGCAAGATTGATGATTGTTTAGTAGGAAATGCATTACATTTTTGTTTGGAGTAATTGTAAAACTTGTTAATGTGTGCATCTTTAAATAAATATTCAATGCATACAGTAATAAGGCAGGAATGCATGAATTCGTAAATATACGTTTTCTTTGTGTAAAGATTTAAAAGTGTAAAACACTCACCATGTAGTGTCCCTGTTTAGGGCCTAAGACCTAAAGCAACGATTTATATAAATACGAGAACGAATGTCAACTTATAATTACTTTTTCTGGCGCAATAATGATCTTAAAGGTCACAAAAATAATATGAAATATTTTGTTGAAGTTAAACAACTCTTTAAAACTACTTGTGTCTTGTGTTACTTCAAAAACTAATTGAAACTTATTGCGGGATTTACTTATTTCGGTGGCCCAAAACTCTGTAAACTAATAAGTATGCATTACAGGAAATATTCTGAAGGAATGAACGTTGGCGTAGGTATGGAAGAATTTAAAGTTGCGTGTTATTCGTTGAAGCCCGGGGAACTCTTCCCCGTAAGTTTTTCATAAGTCCCAATTTACACAGAGACCTCTCACTCTCCCCATTTTTAATCCTTACAAAGCAATGTACTTTTCTTCTTTTTTTTTTTTTATTGAAAAGAAGGGAATAGAGGTTCTCTTCAGTCGAAAGTCCCATTTCATTTCGACGTGGGAGACAGTATTCTTCTTTTTATTATTATTTTCGCCGTTCCCTCTTTCTCTCTTTAATACTACAAGCTTTTGTTCTGGAAGACAATTTCGAAGGATATTGTAGTTCTTCCCATCCTGATTTCTTTTGGTGATAATTTGTTTGTCTTGAGGTAAGAAATATAGGACCTATCTTGATACACTTTCATAAAGCGGTTCTTAATAAAACCCATGTCACTTTTTTCTTTGTTCTTCTAAATTATTTCTCAAATTTAGAAAAAAACAAAACAAATATAAAATTCATTTTTGTGAGTTGAAACTCTTTTACCAAAACATACATTGAAAGACATTAGACAAAAAAGAAAGTTTTTAGCCATGGATAACTCTAGAATGGTGTAAATGCCTGAAAATGATAGCTCATAAATTTAGATATATGAAATTTAACCTAAAACTATTTATTTTTATTTTATTTGGTTAGTGTTCCACAGCGATGGTGATTGGCATGCTCTCTAATTGTTATGTGGTAATTAGAATAATATGTTTATTCCTTCATTTAGTTACCTTTTTTGTACTTTATTTTTATGTTATGGAAAAAATTTCTTAAATACCTGATTGTTTCTCATATCCGTCCTTTATCTAAATGAATATAATAATAGTTAACACTTTTAAACCTTTTTAAGTATGCTGTAGACCTATACTGTTTTATACTATATGTTTTTTCCATAGAGAAATATTTTTCCAGTGTTTCTTCTATACAGCTTTCTTCGTAATGTCATTGATGCTACTGTGAAATGAGTAGCATTTGTAAACTAAAAAATGCAAATATCTCAGTTAATATTAAAACTAGAGAGTAAATGTAAATAACAACATTTAAAGACCATTACATTTGCAATAAGATGGATTCTATACAATTTTCCCATTCGACTCTTAATAATAATAATAATAAATGAGGACAATATTTGGTATTTGGGATTAGATAAATGCGCTTCATAATATAACTGCTTATTGTTAATATGGCATGAGTAGGAGGGGGGGTATACTGAAGGCCGAAAATTAAAATAAGAAATATCTTGGTTAATAATCAAGATAATGAAAGAATATAGATAATACTATTTATAGAACATTACTTATGCAATAAGAAAGGACCTTATTTTCGTCATCTACTAGGCAGGATCAATGGACATTTGTAGAAAATTTTCGAAAATCGCGTCATGGCTACAAACTTAACAGCTGATGTCCCTTAAATCTGCTACAAATTCGGAAATATATTGATGAACTTTATTGCTGTTTATTGGAGGGATAATCTTTCTACTTGAGTATTCTACATAAAAGGAACAGGGAATTATGCAATTAAGTCTTCTATTTCTCGAGTCTATTGCTTCACTTGGCTCAGGATAAAGGATATAAACTTTCTGTAAATGAGATGAATAGATACTGCAACAGCTAGCAGCATTGTCCTTAGCCGTGAATGGTGTCGCTATCGATGTTATGTCTTGACAAGTATAGCGAACCCTCAGGCAAGCTCTATCGCCAGAGAGCGATCTTTTCTATACGCCTTTTAACTATGTTTGCTGAATCTCTTACACTATCTAAACTGGCACTCTTGTAGAGAGCTACAAAAGAAGGCTTATCTGTTAACATGCACTTAAGATCTTCTATGTGTATTAAAGAAATTCAGCGAGGTGAAATTCAAGTATATTTTTACATTGAATCGCTTGACCTATATTTTGTTACTTCTTTGTAAAAAGTAAAAGAAGAACTGTAGTCACGAAAATCTTCGATGACATTTTTCGATCCAGTGTATTGGAACGGAGATACGATTTATTGCTTTCAATCCTATGCCTCAGGAGGAAAGTCTTTATACATAATCAAAGGCACATTTAAGTTTAACTATTCCCTCATCGCTTCCTGTTGTAGTTGAATTTGAGCAAACTGTCTGCACGAGAAAGGAAGAACGCCGAACCGTATTAGTTCTAAGTTCTTTAATTTATTTAATCTCGTATTCTTTTATAACCACCTATAAACCTTAGCGTAAGTAAATAATGACGGAGCCACCCGTTGCCAGAAATTAGGCAAGCTAAAACTGCTTGCTGCTAAGCGCCATCACGATCAAATGAATCACTAAACACTGCACTGATTTTCACAAATAGTGCGGCACTACACTGCCCTTTACATAAACACGGCACTGCACTGTTCTTCACATAAAACACTTTACCGCACTGCAATTAGGTCGCACTGCTGCACTGAACGCACTGATGATCACTTGAAGACAGCTGAGAACAAACTAAACTAACTCGGGTCGGGCAGGGTCCCTTATATAGCTTGTCGGAAAACATCAAACAGAATGCCCAGAAGGGACTAGACACGTTGCCTAGAACAGTCCCGGCCCAGTAGACATTCGGGCACCAATAGTCCTTCATCGGTCGGCTCCTTTCATCTCCTTCGTACTTCCCAAATAGGTGACTACCTCTGTTTAATTTTTCATGTATTTAATTATCGCTACACACTCTATATATACCAATAAGCTTTTTGGAAACTTCGGAGTTATTTCTACTTTGGATGGTACATTTGTTTAGAATAAATTCGCTAAAATCTTAATTTTTTTTTGTAGGGTAAACAATCCACTTGATTTATTTATGAAAACCGAACGTTGAGCTAATTGAATAAAATCATTTGCTAAGTACTTGCTGGTAATAGTTCTGTCCTTGGGTGAGCTAAACTAATCCAATACTACTTGTGCTAAAAGTTCTTTACTTTGGAGATGAAATTTTCTCAGCACGGGAACTTTGTTAATGAAGATGAAGAGTAAAGGAAGTAATTGAGTAGGGTGAGAAAGAAGTCCACTCAGAGGGAACGAATCAAGCATAAGAAAGGGAGCAAGACAGATCTCAAGGTTTCAGGATTTTTTTGGTCCGTCTTCGCTACCGCCGGCCTAATCTAATTCTTTTCTCATTCCAACTTCTTCCGTTCTCGACGTACTCAGGAAAATAACAAACGAGATTTATATATTTCTGAAATAATTTGAGGTTATTTACTTCTTCAGCCTCTAAATTGAAAATAGTTCTTTTTTTTTTTTTTTTTTTAGTTGCTGGCTTATATTTTTTTTTAAGTTTGAATAACGTAGTTGAGAAATGAAAGGCCTCCCACAAATATTAATTTCCCTGTGAGACATTTATTTGTGGTTCAAGTATCTTAGAGTAGAATGAGAAATTTACTTCTTACAATGTTTACTCCTGAAGCAGTAAAACACACTTTTATTTCCTCGGTGGGATGAGGTTTTTAATTTAGTTAGTTCCTAAATAAAGGATTTGAACAGATGTCTGGAAGTTAAGTACGCCTCAACACATGACTAACCAATTACTCAATAGTATAAAAAAA